>VXBU01012613.1:26036-70089 GCA_013400315.1 Bombycilla garrulus | reverse complement strand
AAAGGGAGGGGGGGGGGGGGGTACATGAAAAACGACAGAGTGGGGTTTTTTTTTACTGTAGCATTTTTCAAAGGGGAAAATATAATAAACCTGAAATCAATCAGTAACACAGACTTCAATGCAGTGTTCCAAATCAAACAGCCCTGGCTTGAAAACAGGAGTCAAAAGAGATTTTTTTTTTTTCATTTCAGAATTATAAGGGATTGAGGCCAAGAAACCATTAAATGAGGTGAAAGGTCTAGGGTAGAGGGCATCTTGAGCAAGTCTAATGAAGTCATGGTTGCTTCAGCAGCCACGTTCCCGAAGGGTTTTGCTGTGTCTGTCACTGTGTCTCAGTTCCTCTGAATCTGGCTCCCTGGCCTCTGTGGTTACGTGCCAGAGCGCGCTCCACCAGGCACCCTACAAAGCCCCTTTCTGCAGCCCCAGAACGTGTCACATCCCTGTGTCAAAACACGGCCGTGCAAAATGGGATTTATCTCGCCCGTCGCTGGTGTGGGTCGTGCAGGCGTGAACCTGGGAGCTGCCTGTGCCTGACTCCATGTATTATCAGCGGGGAGCAGCAGGAGCTCATGAGGCACAATTGAGCTCAGCTGAGTGTAAATTTCTATCTCATGCCAAAATTGTCTGTTTCTCTCTGACTTAAAATGGCATCCTAAGGTGACTAACTCCCGAATGGACACATACCGCTTAAACATCATTTGTTCAATGAGCTCTACCCACATAACTGGCATCACCCCCTGCACACTGTGTATTAGAGGTTTCTCTGCTGTTTTCAGGCCCTGCCTTCACGCAACATGTATCTAGAACTAAGATGAATTAGCTGGAACAGTTTCATTTATGTCCCAACAGGAACTAGAGGGTGCAGAGTGTTTATCTTCTTTCAGGCTCTTTTCTTACTTGCCACCATTCCTCTGCATTATGCTGACAGCCCTGTCTTATATCGCCCCTCCAGCCAGGTTTGGGGGCTGAGGAATGGCCATCAGTAAGGAGGGAGGGATGGGGGTCACCACAGAATGGAAATGAAGAAGGCTGGTGGAGGGAAGGAAGCAGTGCAGTGTGAAGAAGGGCCAGGATGCTTTATATACAGAGTAACAGCAGCCCAGTCTATCTGCTGGGCATCCACAGGGCAGTGCAGTTCAGTCCTGAGCTCTGTGTGTGTAAGGCAGATGAGATCACTCAAGTTCTCCACCTGGATCCTGGCTGCACCGCAGGCAGAGGGAGCATGCTGTGTGTTATGTCTCTAACATGAAATGAACTCTGCCACACACATCCTACCTGCATCTGGCATTACCACCCTGCCTCAGCCATACAGCTCAGCTCATGATTTTATAGGTCAGAGGCAAGCCCATCAAATGAAAAAAGAAACTCCAAGAGATGTCTGAAGGATTTCTGCCCCAAGGGCTGAGCCAGGCAACAGATCAAAAATGAAAGTCTTGCTCTGCTCCTCTGGACTTGAGTAAACTTCACCTGCACAAACTTTTGATGTGTCTGTTGACTGACAAAGCTGAGCATAGGCATAACGAGTCAATGAGTTTTGAATAGTCTCCTGAGGATTACCCATTCAGTGCTGAAGGTACTCCATTTCTTCTCATAGTCCCAAGGCATCCCTTTCATGTATTTAATGTCATAGGCTTCCCATGCTGTTGCTGTGTTGCTAGTTTGGAAATTTTATTATCTCTGGCTGCAATTTGCAGGGCAGACAATGTTTGCTGCTGTTAGCACTATTCATCAGTCGAAGGGCCTGGTGCAAGTGTGATACCCAGTATCAGAGGGCTTTGTTGAGCCCTACTCACAGGCTATATATATGTTGTAAAGCTGTCTTTACAATGCTCACCCTGCACTTGATTATTGGTAAATTGCCCAGAATACATCTCTTTTGTTTGTCAGAAATTAGAGTTATGATAAATGCCAGGGAAAAGGACAGCATTATCTTCTCTGAAATGCACCAGCGTAGCAGCCAATTTCTGGACACACCATTCATAAACCAGGAAGCAAAGTGCTGGCTGGTGTGCAAATGTAACAGCAAACACAGCGTTCCCTGGAGAGGCTGAGCTGTAATGTGCAGAGACAATGTGGGGCAGTTCTGGATGAGCAAAGGACATGTGGATCTCAGTGTGCTGCAGACAGCTGTGGCTCTGCTATGGCATGGTGCAAGGCCAGATATATATTTAAGGCATTTCCTTTCACCATTGTCTGCTCAGAGCATGAAATAAACTTTCTATATATCCAGAAGGCTTAGGATAAATGCAGTCACATCTGCAGGAGAGAGGGAATTGGACCCCATGTTCAGGACCTGTGTGGAAGTGCTGGGTGCTCAGTGCCATATCAGTGATAAGGATCAATGCACTCTGCATGGCACCCCATGATGCTGAAGAGCCAGTGCTGAGGATCTGTGCAAATACACCCATCCCAGGCCTGACCTGCTTTGTGCTGGAGATCCTGTCACTTTGCTGAAGTGGTGCAGAGGAGAAGGAGCATGATGGAGGTCAGGTTCAGGTACACATGGGAAGGCACAGCCTGGGCTACGAAGGGAGGTGAATATACCTTAAATGAGTTTGTTGCTGACAGGACAATCTGCAGCCCCAGAGTCAGGGCCTTATGACAGGAATCCAGAGCCATGTGCCCTTCTGCAGTACGCCCTTTGTTGCTAGATGAGCATCCACAGACAAAGCACATATTGCAGCAAGGCTTGCAAGAAGCAGGTATAATCCGCTGTCATATTGCTAGGTGACAAGAAAATAAATGCTTTTATGCCTACCAAGATGTGACTAGCTTTGTCAGTTACGTAACCCACTCGTTCATGCTGTTGTCAGGATCAAAAGACCTTACACAGCTTCTTGGCCTTCAGAAACCTTAAAGATCTGAGCTGCATTGCATTAACATGATACATACCTATAGAAGGGTTGGAGCATCCTCAATGAACTCTTCTTGTGTCCATATATTGGCTTTTCTCAGATTAGCTCAAATCTGCAGTATGCAGTGATTAAAAAGCAAGCAGACTCTTACAAGTCTTTTAATTTTAAATTTACATAATTTATAAATTATTTACCTAAATCATAGCTTGTTTTATAGTAGATGTGAAAAGCGATCAGATGTGTGACATGTCAGATCAAGGTTAGTTTAAGACACATATCTGACACTTAGGAAACACCAGCAGCACTTTGTACCCTTTTTGAAATCTCACCAAGCTGCACCATCTCAAAGTGTTCTACAAACAAGCAGTTGTGCCTCTGCCATGAGAGATATCAGTATTACTCCCATTACAGACAGGAAAAGTTGAAACAAAAGGGACATGGATTTGTCTCTTGTCAGTGGCAGATCTGGGATTGGATTCCCTTGTCCTGATTTTTTGCTCTAAGCACCAGCATTGTTTCTCAGGTATTATCTCAGCCAACACTTCACTGATGAACAGTGGGGCGGGAAGCAGAGTACAGCCTAAGGAGGCCAGTGTTCATCTCAAATTAGATCAATACTAATGGAACCTGAGTAGCTGCTTGGAAATTACTACGGGTTGACAACTCGATAATGTGAGGAAGAAAACGACCTGTGCATTTTGGTAAAGGAAAGAGGTTCTCGGGGAAAAACTCACACGAACTAAAACCAGACTAACAGGTGGAGGACTAACTAATGATTTTGGTATCTGTTTATCTGATCTTTGTGGTATAGCTGAGTTTGACATTGTCATTACTTTCCTTTTGAGTTTGACAAATGTCATTACTTTCCTTGGTTTACAGTTATTTCATTTTGTACTTGGAAATCCCAGCTAATCACAGTGAACTGTTTTTCACTAGGTGCTCTGAACACACAGTTCATGGTCCTGTGACCTTCCTGAGCAGCCGATGCATTAAACCTAGGCAAGGACATGGCAGAGGCAAGGGGATTTGCCTCAAGGTGCAGAATGGAGATGGCACTGCATGAAACGCAGCCATCAGTGTCTCTGTAGACATTGACTCACTTTCAGAATTACAGGTTCCAGTGTATGGAGTAGAGGGGGAAGAAACCAAGTGAGAGCCCTTTCCAGGCAGAGAAGAGCCCAGATAAAGTCCTTTGAGTGCTCTTCTGATGAGGAATGATTTTTTAGCTTCTGCCGTGTGCACGAGCTACTTCCTTGGAGCATCCCTCTCTGCCGTTGTTCTCATCCTCTACTATCCCCACTCCTAGGCAGATGCCGATGCTGTCTGGACATGCCTTGTGGAAATGAGCTTCTCTATGGGATAGAGGACTGCACGCTGCCTTTGGAGAAAGAGAGGGCCAGGATTACTGCTCCCAGAAGAACTGAAATAGCTGTTTACCCACAGCAAGAAAATGTTATTTTTTTGGGGCAAAAGGGAGCTGTAATGTTTTCCTGTTACAGTAGTTGGCAGCATTTCTCTATAGCCCAAACAGTTCTTTCTTATGGGGATCTTTACTGTAAGTTTACTAGAGGGAGAGACGTATATGAACAATTCTGTAATTCAAACACAATATACTGACAGTAAGACAGGTTTAAACCCTGGGAGACTACCAGGATGGATGAAGGAATACAGAGTGGGACCCTGAACTAGCAGCTGAGCTGAGAGGATGCTGCTGGCTATGTGCAGAGAAATGTTGCATGTACGGTGATTTTCAAAGCATAGACTATTTGGAATAAATAAGGACATGTCTTGCAGTTTTTTTCTGGGTTCATCCAGATGTTTCAACTTACTGGATTTGAGTGATGGCATGGGGAAATGTGAACCAAGTGAGTTAGCTAAGACAACTGCACTTTGAGACTGAGGTAGCTGAATGAGCTGATCTAAGGCAGGAGGAGCATTTCATGGAAATACAGAAGAAAGTTGGTTAGCAACTTGCCTCTCCTAAAGAATTGATTATAAGCCATCCAATGACCCTGGTTTTCCTCTCCCATTAACATCTGAAACTTCTTTTGCTTCAGGGGAGGGTTAGTGGAGAGTCTGCAGTGGCTTAACCCTGGCAGAACTTGTCTTACTCTGTAGCTTCATCTTACAGGAGTCACACAAATCTGACTCACAAGGGAAGAATGAGTTCTCTCTTCAGGGAATGCCGAGGGGCCTCTTGTTCAGCTGGTTGCCAGTGTTTGTCCCTGTTTTGACTAGTCAGTCTGAGCACTAGGTCCTTTTCTGCACAGTTCCCCACACAGCTGCAGCACTGGCGCTTCACCAGACACTCTCCCCCAAGCCAGGCACCTACCAAATACACTCATCATCAACAAGCTGTAAACAACAAAGAAAGACACTTGATTTTGGACATAATTTTGTTCTTTAGGGAGAGTGTTGATCATGATGTGGCACTGGTGGCTGATTCAGCCGGGGTATAAGCTGCTGTTGTAGCTATAGCCATGGTGCAGCAGGTGTTAAATCTAGCGCATGGGTTGCACTGAACACATTTGCAGCTTGGGTGCATAGCTGGATGGTAAAACGGTAAACACCTCAGGCCTAAATACCACAGGAAAACCCCACACTTGCATGTATATCAGATGTGTTTTCCTCATGGCACCATTCTTTAACAGATGGTTTTTAACCCCCTTTTCTCTGTGTTCAAAGGATCAGAGGAATGTTTGCATCCATCCCATCCTAAGGCAGTGGCCTGCCCTGCCCTCCTCCCACATCATTTAGGGCATTTTGTGGCCACTGCAGAAGCTGTGGTGCACAGCCCTCTGACTGCTGGGGACTCAGCCCACACTGATGGCAAAAAGTCCAGACTTGCACTTTCCAGCTCGGCACCCCGGCCATCTCCTTGTGCCAGCTCCAGTGTCCACCCAAGCGGTCAGCCAATTCAGCAAACTGAGCCAACTGAAAATTAACCCGACCAAAAGGGGAAAAAAACGGGAGGGGAGGATTGCACTGAGACCAATCAGCCCTTGGCACCACAGACCCTACAGCCAAAGGAGCACAAGAGTCAGCAGAGTGGGGGAGCTGCCTTTTGGCTGGAGCCCAGCTGTAGGTCAGCTTAGGCCAGTTGTGAAACCGCACAGCCCCTGTGCTGCCGAGAGAGCAGGCGTGCTCACCAAACCTCTCTGTGGAGAGCTTCACTGTCAGTGTTTGTGTTAGGGAGCCTGGAACATCCCTAATGGATCCGGCCACTTCCGCGACTCATGTCTGAGGCCGTGAAGATTTAATGCCTGTTTTCCCAAGCAAGAAAAGAGCAGATTCTCACTGCACGTGCACTCTGAGTGCCCTGCGAGGGTGATTTTGTGTCATCCCACTAGAGGAAGTGCCTCAGGGCAGAGCTGGGTCTTGTTCTTTTGCAAAGTGGGAGGCGTAAATAGTTAATGGAAGAACAAAAGAGGACAGCTATGCCAGGGTATACACCAGGGAAAGTGAGAGCACATATTAACCTTATGGCTTGCCTTTTGAAGAACCACACAAAGTTTTGGATGTTTTTACAGTAATGTAGCAGCAGTGATGGTGGGAGGCTATAAGCATGACAGAATTTATAGAAAGAGATTAGGTCTACCAGCTGACCATGTTGTAGTAAGCAGACACATAAGCTCTTCTTCAGGCCTGTTTTATATTTGAAGAACTTATGTCTCTGAAAGCATGTTTTGCCTGGGAAATATGTTGGTCTAATAAACCTCTTTTCCACCGGTCTTGCCCCACTGCTGATTTAAGGGTACCCTTCAGGCAACAGTTTCAGCTGGAAATTCAGTTTTCACCCTTAAAACATTACCTCGCAGACCCACATTGTTGAAGGCACATCAGAGGCAGGAGTGCAGTGCAGCCAGTTACACGCTGAATTAATTCTTCTCCCTTCTCTCCCCCCTGCCAGGCACCACCACACGCCATCTAGTGAAGTAACAAAGAATGCTGCCAGACATATCGTGCACATGTAGGCTACATTTATCATATTAAACCATGAAACTATGCCTACTGAAGAGAGCAGGCTCTTTTTTTTCAAACTCCAGTTATTTGCTTTAAGGTAGCTACCCTAAGGAGAGGGCCTTTCCCAGCCTTTGCTGTTACATAAACTGGGGCACTTATCAACCACTACTGTGATGGGATTGATATGAGCAGAAGACAGAATTTACACAAAAATTGCTTAATACATACTCAGTAAGCTTGAAGAGGCCTGTAAGGTATCTGTTGCCTAAAACACTTCCCGGCTTAAAGGTAGATGCTGTTTCAAATCTAACTTTATCACCATGTAACTGCGGCCCAGAGTGAACTGAACTCCTTGGCCCTTGAAAGCCACATTCCTCCCGCTGGCGTGGCTGCAGCCTGCGCTGCGGAGCCGAGGAATCCCTGTGTCCTTCCTGCTCCGGGCTGTCGTGCTGTAGCAGCAGCCAGAGCTACAGGAAGTAATGCCGAGCACACACCCTCCCTTTGTGCTTTAGGATCCTTACAAAGGCAGCAAACACTTGTCCTTTGTCAGCGAATAAAGCACAGAGCGTAAGACACAGAAGATTTATAGGTGTACTGTCCCAGCACTGGATGCTTGGATTTACCCTCACTCACATCCCATTTACTTTAATAGGGAGGTTGCTGCTAAAACTCGGCACAATGTTTAAAATATTTACCCCATAGAGAGCAGATAATCTGGGAAGTAACAAGGTGTCATTTCCTACCAAATGTGCTCTCTGACTATAACCATATGTTAATGGTACTATTTAGGGGCATGCTAGAGCAAAGAGCCAACTCACCACTTACCAGCACCGTTAAGCTGTGCCGCCGTGTGAGCTAGGAGGGTTCTGTTTGCTGTCACACTGATATTTGTCAGATAGGAAAAAGAAAAAAAAATTATAATACCAAAGCCGGAACATCAGGCTTCCTTGTGTGTGGCTTGCTTTTCTTATTTTTCTTTTAATCCTCAGGACAAAACAATTTTTTTCTTCCAGTCTAACTCTGAAGTTTATTAGATTTGTATGAGTGCTTCAGTGGTGCTCCTCACACATGACCACCACAGATGACATGGTGGTTCTAGACACCATGTTAAGCATGGCAGAAGGATGCTTCATGTCAGGAATTTTGCCTTCCTTTTCAAGAATGTCAAAATGATACCTAGCCTTTCATTTCGCCAGGATTTTGCCCATTCTGGTGTTGACATCAGCAGATTTTACTCTGCCATTTGCAACATGAAGCAAAGACAGGAGTGAGTTTTTCCATCACAACACCTACCCCTTGCTCAGTTCTTAATGAAGGCACATCAGTACAGCACAGTGGAGGTTAAAACCTCTGAAGAAGCCATAAACCCCAGTAGCCCCTATGAAACTGTAGCATATCTCCTGCCCAGACTAAGGTGGTGCTTGATTGACTCTCCTTGATGGTGGACAAGGAGATTTGTTATGAGATGTATTAATGAGTGTGTTGGGAGGGATTAACCACAGTCCCTCACCTTGAAATTGCTTCAATTTGATTTCTTATGGAAATGAGGGCAGCTGTATACATATATCTCAGTCTCTGCTTTTCTGCATATCTGCCCTTCCCCCAGTAACTTCTGAATTCTCTGACCAATGTCAGCAGTCTGTGCAAGAGGAGTAGCAGTTTTAAAGATAATTCAGTTGCTAAATGTTCATTAAAGTTGGCCATGAACTGCAGGAGAAAGAACCTATTGTCATTTAAAATAACAATGTGGCTCAACATTAACTTTTCCCAAAGAATCCCTGCTGGGGAGGATATTATATGAAACCTTTTTTTCCTCCTTACACACGTGTTTGGTAGAGAGGAATCCAGCCCTAAAAACTGCAGTTTCTTTCTAGAATATTTCTAAGGTGGAAGCCCAGATATGTTATTGCATAGATAATTAACCATCAAACACTAATTAATTCCTTCAAATACGGTATAAGGCATTACAGTGTGTGCTGTTAACATCCTGCCAAATGAAGCAGTCTATTCAAAACTGTAATGGGATCACTAGTAGGGTTGCCCAAAACACTAGAAATAATCTAGTGGGATTAGAGAATTTCACTTTGATGTGGGGTACGTGGTAGCATCCAAACGGTTTTCATCAGGTCCTCGCATGGAGCTTGTTGGGCTTGTTGAGCTTGTGCACGTGTTGCTGTTCACCCATTTTGTACTCTAACCTCATCCATTTTGTGCATGCTGGCGTGGCAGCAGCACCAGCAGCCTCTGTCTCAGGCAGTTTGCAGGGAGGAATCCCCTCACTTTGCAGCCCTGCCCCACAAATACAAGAGAGCAGAGTCTCAAAGCACAGACTGAGCAAGGAGCTGACATCGTTTCATCAGGAGCCCAAACCCCCTTGTGCTGTGACACAGAGAAGGGGTGGGAGTGACAGGCATTCCCTGCTCATCCCCAAGCCCAGAGCTACCACTTGAAACAGATGTCTGTGTGAAAAAGGCCTCACACCTGCCAAACCACCAGCCTCAAGCTTCCTTCCTTGTTTCTTCAGGCCTCAGAATAATAACAGCATTTGTGCAATATGTACTGCGGCCTGTGGTTTTCTCTTGTCCCTGTACACAGGTTATTGAACCTCCCCGGAGCAAAAATCAGACAGCAAAGCCTTACAAGATGAGAGAAAAGAGGTGAACAGTGAAGCAATGTGTACTCTGCTCAGCTGGGTTCACTTCTCAACACCACTTAAAAAGGAGGAAAAGCGTGGGTCAGTGTTGCAAACGTTGCTGGAGAGGCATTTGAATCTGATAAATACTACAAGCACCTCATTTGCACGTATACTGCAGAGCACTAAACTAGAAAAAATAATCCGTTAACAGAAAAGTCATCTTGAATCAGAAACTTTTAAGATTTCATTTTTAACTGCAGTGAGAATGTAGTGTTTTATTGCTGCTTTGCTTTTGGTTCCTGTTTTTGCTAGCATTGAGAAATGAGGTGCCTTAGGAAGCCGCATGGTATGTAACAGGCAGGAGCAGCCTGTATACAAAGGAAGGAAGATGATATGGCAGAACATTGTTGAGGAAAGATCCTGTTTGTACAGGGAGCTGGAGAACAGTAAACCAGAACAGAGCAGGGATGCAGAATTGAACGGAAATCAACCCAAAATGATCCTGAATCCTGTTTGTGTGCAAAAGCCCACTAGAGCCATGAAAAAAATTTAATAATCAAGGTTGTCTTTTCTCTGATTTCTTATTCTGCAGTGGAGCGGAGAAGAGAGAATAAGAGAGGGCAGACATGCTATCTTGAATTCTTCTGCCAGTCTTTTTCTCCCAGTGCAGTCCTGCAGCAGTGACTCCAGCAGCAGTCAGGTTTGCATCAAAACTGCCAGAGCTGACCAAAAGTTTCTCAACAGTCATTCCTAGTTGTGTTTTATACCAGGGACACTTATTTCAGGAACAACTTCTGAAAAGGTTCTGACTACCTTTCAGATTTTTTGAGATATATTAAATGAACATCTCTTAGGATATTTTTTTGAAACAATTAACTGATTCAATGAGCTTCAGTTCCTGACAAATATTTGCCTGTTCTGCAGATGCTGTATGTGTAGCAGAGGGAAGTGACTTTCCTGCAATATATGCCCATTTCAGGTCACATACTCTTTTGTTAGCCCTTTAAAGCATAGCCACTTAAGGTCATTACATTCTCTAAATAAGTCTCTAATACAGTTTTCAGTAAACTCATTTTCTCAAAGTCATATCAAACATCTTGATAACATCTTGTTATCCCTGCAACAGTAGGATTAGCCTGTGAGTAATCTGGGTGGTGCTACAACAAGTGTTTGGGGGTTTTTTTCATTGCTTCAAGTGGTTTATGGTCAAATTTAGAGACCAACACATGCAAATCCTGTATCCAACTTGGAGCATTTGTAGTTACTTTTTGCGTGTATGTAACCTTCTTGCTTTGCTGTGAGCAATTTTGATCTTTGATACACTGACCAGCTTCCGGCAGTAGGCAGAGGAGACATTCTTAACTGCGCCTGCAAGCTGCGTCAAGAGTTTATCAAAGTTGCTGACTCCTGAAACTCAGGCGAGCACTGCCACAGCACATACTATAAATGACCTTTTTCTCCTGGCCTGCTGTAAAAAAGCTTTATACGAACACAGGCAAGGAAAGCACCATAGTAAGGTGTTTTTTGGTTTCCTTGTGTTGTGATCTGGTGGTTTGGGTGGACCCTGCTGAGGTCCCCTATAAAAAAGGCAGTGCATGAAAATGCCTCACCCATGAAATTTGGAATAATCTTAATTGTAACAAGCCAGAGATATTCTAGCACATAACAGAGGTGTACTGGGCTCAAGCAAAGAATAACATGATTCTTATCCAAAGGCATGCAAAATGCAGTCAGCCAGTGCTGAGTGGAGAGTAAATCACTGATTCAATGAGCTTCAGTTCCTGATAAAATGTCTGGGAGAGAAGTAACTGGTCAGGGAGCTTTTCTAGGCATCGAGAACCTAGAAAGCTTGTTTCCTCAGGAAATTTCCATGGGGAATTTGTGTGGTTTGTGCTATTCTATGGGTGATGAAGGATATCACCGGATAATTTTGGTCACTCTAATGGCAGGTGCAATATGTGTGGGACAAAGGGGGTTAAAATTCCTCCCTTTGTTTTAGATATGTCATCTCGTTCTCCTCACAGTGTGGCTGGTGCCACTCACTCTCTGTGCTGATGGGGTGAGGCAAAGAGACACTGGAGACAACCAAAGCCCTTGTGCATAGCTGCAGCAAGGTGGGACGGTGCCATGGACTCCATCAGCTCTCCCTGCCAGGCATGGTGAGGTGCTGTTTGGCTAGGAGATCCCCAGACATAGGAAGGTGTCATGTGACCAGGGGATCTCAGGACTGTAGGGCTTGTAGGCAGATACAGGCTCCAGGCAGCAAGTCCTGCCTTCCCATGTGGCCTACATATGAAATCAGAGATGTGTCTGGTATACACACATCCAAGTGATCCTCCTAGAGGTCCCATCCCATGCTGGGGACACATGGGATGTATGCCACCCCAGCATGCACACTATCCCTTTCACAAGTAGCAGTGAATGACCAAACTCTCTATGAGGCAGCAGCAGTGCTGCAAGTTTCAAGTAAAAAAAAAATGCCCCAGCGTACTTCCAGTCCCTAAGTTCTGATGTCTGAGTATGCCAGGTGGCATCCCAGGTGGGATGGGAGCTGCGGACATGGATTTCAGGTAGCCATCAGCACCAAGGTATGTATCTGCAGGATGTGGGTATGGAAAGTGCCTGCCCAGGTGTGCTTCTGCTGCTTCAGTGTTGACTAAAAGCTTCATTGTGGTAAGGAATGTCCTCTCTTCTCACCATTTTGTACCAAATTGTACCCAGCCTATCTGGGTTTCTATGATGCATGTCTGAAAAGGAAACAGGAAGGAGCTGTAAATGGAAATTTCAAGCTGTCAGCAACAGAGCAAATCCCAACCAACTTCACATAGCCTGTATGTAAAACCCAGGGTGTGCACTTCATCAAGTGTCAGAAGACTCTGAATTTTACACAGAGTCTTCTGAAATCAGCAAGTGCTGGAGATAAAAGAAACGTCTTTATCTTGGTCTTATCTGCCTCAGGAGAGGACCCAGGTCCCACCATCCCATGGCACAGCTCTGCCTGTTGCCTCTGTGCCCTCTCTGAGATGCTGTTCCTTAGGTTGGCACCCTATTTTGTTTGGAGGTGGCTATGGGAGAGGAGTCTGCCATGTATAAAAACTCTGCTGTGCCACTTGCTGATGAGGGGGGAGAACATGCCTTGGTCTCTTTTGTTTACAACATAAATCACAGTGTCACATTTGTCACTGGCTTCACTAGAAATGTAGCAGAGAGAGTTTTAGCCCATAGCTGTATAATGTATGTCCAGCTGCCATGAAAATGCATGTGAATAGAACTTAAGATCTATTATGTGAGAGCCTAATACCTGTATTGTCAAATATTTCTGTGTCTACACCACCACCCCAATCCACAACTGGTCACCATAAACAGTGCATGGAAGAGTACAGAATTTATGCTGGTCTCCAGTTAGGTCACACACTCATCAGTTGGGTGAGAAACTGCCTTCTTCTAGGAAAGAGCCACTCCCACCAGCTATATAATTTCACAAATCCACAAAACAAACAAGTTGCCATTCTGCAAAACCCTCATACCTATGGAATTCTCATTTCCTGTGAGTTGTGGCTTTCAGGTGAGCAGTGCTGGATTCTTGGATTACTTTTCTAGGCTGAAGGAGCATACACAATACATGTGTATCTGTAAGTTGATACTGAGACTAAAAAAATTAGCAGTGAAATTGAGCAAGTTTTGCAGACTTACAGTGTCCCACATAGGTGGTTGTTGTGCTGGTCTGCATCCATATGAGTAAGGGCTTCCTTCTATGCATATGTGAGGATGAGTGAAGATGTGATTGTCCCATAGTACTGACAGATTAAAACCATAATTTTCTAGAGCCGTGAACTCTAGACTTTCTAGAATGGACAGAGAGAGGATAATTTTCCTTGAAAAAACTGAGTAGCTGAATAGGGGTTGTTTTAAATAGGATGAAAGTAAGAGACCAAGGGGTGCAGATCATCAGTGCTTCACAGCTGGAAAAAAACAGTGTGAGCATTTTCAGTCTATGGGAAGATGAATGGAGACAGAAAGCAAGTCCAGAATATGTGAAGGTAGAATCTTCATACGGCCTTGCTGCCGGGCTTGTTTTCTGTGCTAGTGGTTTGGGGAACTGGTAAAACTGGACTGGGACATTAAAGGCTGTAATCCCAATTCATCATTAATAGCCTGCTCGTGTCCAGGCAGACATGCCCATCCCAGCCTTCTCAGATACTGTGAACTGCTGCATTTCACAACCATGGGAAGGGCTTCCCAGCTGCACAATCCGAACGTTTTGAAGTGACACATGGTGCATTATATTAACTTGGTTCAGACAATCAGCTTTAAACATCTGAATCTGATTTCTTGATGCTAATTCCTCTTGCTCAATCTTTATTTCAGCTGTGTGGAATTCTCAGACCTTTGTGACCCTGACTTATCATTTCCTGATGTTTTATTGCTAAGTCATTGAGGTTTCGGGGAGGCTGATGTTTCTAAAATGTGCACACCTTTGATTGTACGCACGGCTGGCGTGTCAGACCGAGCTTTTCATACACTCTGTATATATCACTGTCTGCAGTGCTGTGTGCTCTGCAGTTGCACCATTTGGTGTGCTTATCTGCATGCCCCATTAGTGCAGTCCTCCTTACAATGTGGTTGTTATTTAAGGCTTTTCAAAAGCTCAGCCTCTGCACAGTACAAAACTTGATCTGAGCCTACGTCCGCTCTTGTCACTCATGTACAGGTTCCATCTGTTCCCCTTTTCCTCTCCCGTTGCTGCTTGCCACATCCAGACCACATGCTGCTTATACACTGTACAATAGACATTTCTGCACACACACTTTTAAAAATGTGGCTCTTAGTGCTTTATTGTTCACATGTGTCTTGTTGCTTAAGGCAAGTTTTATCAGTAAGAATTTTGTTGTTTACTGACACGTAGAATAAAATGGGTACTGTTAAAATGTGACTGGAGGAGAGTAAAAAGACCTTTGATACACCAATTACACAATTTCTGCCAGCTTTCTGATCATTCTCTCCTGCCACCACTTCCCCAAATTCTGTAGTTACCCAAGAATAAAGCAAGATCCTAACATCACTCACGGCAATGTAAAGGCCACTCCGCTCTGCACGAGGCTGCTCCATGTTGGTAAAGATTCACAAGCACCTCCCCTGCTCCTTTGTCTGGTGAGAAGATGGGACCTTCTAGCACATCCTTCCATCAAGGCAGCTCTGGCTTCTACTTTAGATCTCCTTTACAGGTCCCTGGTGGCACCTTGCAGAATGGCTACATTCTTCCATTTGGGGAAAGAAAATTCCCTACAGGAACTAGTTCTGGAAGTGGAATCAGTGCTAGGAAAGCCTATGAACATGCTTCTCTTGTAGGAGCTGAGCTGAGCTCTAGCAGCTCCCCCAGTGTGCAGACTGGAGCAAACCCAGAGGTATGCAGGGACAAGGGAATTAATGCAGGCAGATTCCCTTCGAGCCTTCTCAGGCCTTTCCCATCACACCTCGCTCATACCTGTGGTGAGACTGGAGTATCTGCAAACAGATCATACTGGGTGCAACTCCCAGTAATCTTCCCGGGTGTCTGCAGCAGGGATGGCACACAGCCCAATACACTGGAATGTTGCCACCCAGGGTTTTCCCACATCAGCAAAATCCCCAACTGCCCAAAACCTCCACTTTCCCACCTGGAGAAACCCAAGACCTGCCTATGGTGATGATAATTTGTCTTACTGGGGAAGACCACAAATGGTAGGAATAGACCCATCTGACTTTATATCAGATGAAAGCTCCCCTGCCAAAGATAGTGTGTGCTTCTGACACAGACACAGTCCACTAGGAGCAGCCACACAGCTCCACTTGCATCCTGCACATGCAACCAGACACTGAAAAACAGAACAGGAACATAAAGACCTTTACATTTCTGACCATGGACTACAGTCATGGCTTATGACTGTGCCACGCTGTGGCTCCCATCCCACCCAGCCCCCTCTGCAGATCAGCAAAAGCGGTGAGGAGACCCAAGGTCTCTTTTCCCTCAGAAGGGGTGGGCAGGAAGAGCCAGCTTTTGTTTGCACCAAAATACTCATCATTTTCAGATACCATTTACTGCCCTGTACGACATTTGAGGCCATTCATTGGTCAGAGGGGAGGCTTGAAGGATACGAAAGAAAATAATGGATCAGAGATCTTGACAAGCTGTTGTAGATTGGAAAGGAGGCAGGTAGGAACAGAGATAAAGCAAGTGCTTACAGGAGTTATTCAGGAGAAACAAGGGCTTTAAGTGACATTTGAGTACAGGAAAGAAATCAGTATCCGTGGTTTCCACTGATGTTCGGAGTGCTAAAAGCAGAAGTGGTTGCTGAAGTCTAAACAGGAATGTGAGGCTGAGCTCTCAGCTTCCTCCCAAGTTGTATGATTTACAGGCTCATTTGATTTACAGGCTCACGTGCAAAAGAGGTATTATTTTATAGAATTTCAGGCCTTTTTGAAACAAATTGTTTTGTTTCAAAGCAGTGGAACTAATGGCTCTTGGTTTCCTGAGGGTCTCTGACCACTGCTTCATACTCGCCTCCCTTCCCTCCCCTTTTCCTAAAATAAAATGGCTGCAATGAGCCCCGCTCTTCCCTCATTATATGCTTTAAGACACTTTTCTGGGCTGCAGTCAGGTCCATATATGCTGGCTGATCAGCCAATGCATACATGGCCAGCCAGCATGCACATACTCACTAGCCGGGTGAGTGCTGGCTGCATTTCTTCAGTTGAGGTCCCTACACCTCACACAGCAATCAGTTTGCACAAAATTCAGAGAGGAAATCAGTAGCTGTTGAAATTTCTACCTTTCAGTCCTATGTGAAATCAGGTACAAATTATTGATGGAGCTGGACAGATAGATGGAATCTGAACTAAAAAGGTTCTGTTTTATCGGCTTTGGATGTACGTATAGGATATTGGTCCAGGTTCTGGAATTAATTTCTCTCTCTCTCTCTCTTTTCCAGCTATTTTTAACCTGGATGTGTTCTGTGATTTGTTTCCCACACAGCACAGAAACTGGCACAGCTGAGGGGTGAGTGAGTGGTGGGAGAGGGGAAGGGGAAATCAGGGGATGCTTATGTTGGTGCTGCTGCTAAAATAAGTGCTCCTCAAATGATAGCCTCTCAGATCTGTATAATGTGGAGTCCCACACCTCCCCACAGAAAAATTGTGACTCTAAATATATTGACAGTCTTAAACTGCTCAGATACAGGGCAAAAAGAGCTAGAGAAATTAAGGGAAACTGCAAAAATAACTAGCAGAAACAGCAGCCAGTTTTGAAATGTAATGTTTTCTGTCATGGCTCAACAACTTGGTACTGCCCACATTCTTGTGTGAATATCTCAAGACATCCCTCTGCACAGGATCTCATAAGGAAAATCCTGATTGTGGCAGCTCACTCTCTGCACACAGTGCATATCAACTCGGAAATCCTTTATCTGACTTACTATTACACACAAACCTCGAGCTTGAAAGAACAGAGGTTTTATCTGGAAAAACATAGGAAAAAGCTTCTTGAGCATTAGTGTACAAAATGAAACATCTAATTGTGAAGCATTTCTTCAGTTAACTATAGATAATTATAATGTGTGAGATCTGCTTTTTCCCCCGTGTTCTGTTTAATACTGTTTGTTAGACATGAAAGGAAAAGAGGATTAAAAGGGAGAGATGGTATTGTAAACAACCCTTCAGGGGAGGTGGGAAAACAACAGTAACTCTCTCAAACAGAACATAAAGATGCCCTTAGGAAAAGGTTTTCAGTGTCCTGCATTTGAAAGTTAATGAGTAAATTGATGTCAAATATTGCTTTAAGGACTGACAGTGCCATCTTTAAGATCTCAAGCATGCACCACAACTGAGAAGAGACAAAGGGAATTTTTAATGGGCAATAAGTGGACTAATATTTTTTGATGCAAAGCTACAAGCAGGTTAGATCTCATGGGATGTGGGTTTGGCACTTCCTGGCACTGTGGCTTATTATTTTTCATTTGCTTTACACTGTCTTTTGATGAAGCACTGATTTTCCTTTTGAAAAGGAAAAAAAAGGTGGTCTTAGTAAATAATCCTCCTTTGAGTTACAGTTAGTCCCTTGAGGAGTATAGAGTTGGCTGGTTTGGGGGTTGTGTAGGCACATGCCAGACCATTTCCCCACTACCCTGGTATGCCTCGCCTCACACCAAGCTCAGGTTGCTCGCTCATATCTGCCCCTGCACTGTTGCAAGATCACCTTGTACAGATGCCTCCTTCACCCAGAGCTACCTGCCAGAAATCTCTCAAGACCCTACTGATGTCCTCCCATCCTTTTACCCACCCAGGGATCCCAAAACCATAACATCTGTTCCCAGCTGCCTCTTATTTATCCTCACACCTCGGAAATGCACAAGCCACTTCCCAAACCTTTCCTACTCCCCATTTCTCAAAAAACTCCTTTGCTATCACCACAATGTTGAGACAGATCTGCTTACATTACCATAAGTTTCCAGCCTTAAAAAAACCAGGAGAATCGGCTCCCAAAGTTTAGACACACAGACACAAGGGAGCACATGCCCAGCCTTAAGAGAGTGCATCAATAACACCTCCACCCTCTTATCACTGCTGCTCTCTGGCTCACTTAATCTATTCCCAAGGGCCAGCCACTACTTTCCAGTACTTTATCAGTGGACAAAAAACACTTAGTTTAACTTTTCTGCTATGTTCTAGCTCTTCCAGAGCAACTAAAACCCCAGTCTGCTCACACTTTCATGCCAGACCCTGCCTCTCAGAGCTACAGGTTGTGCTGCTCCTTGAATGCCTCTCATCCTTCTCCCAGCACTCAGCTTCTCTCCATGAGACATCCTGACCTAGTGCAGCATCTGCCCTCTCTGCAGGAGAGGTGCCTGTGCTTCAGCACAGATCACATGACTCCCTGTCTTTGCAAGCTTGAGTACTTCAGTACTTGGACAGAGAGACAGGCTTGGCTCCTCCGTGTCATTTGCCTCTCTTCTCAGGGCATTTTTCAATACATTTCCAGTCTCCTCCTTCTCACTAGCTTCTGGGTTAGTCTCAAGCTTATCCCTATCTAAATGACAGGCTGCCAAAAAAGCACATAACCTTTCACGTGGCTTCCACCAGGGAATGCAGCTTTGAACTGCTAAGAATATAACTGAGGCCACTTCTCCTGCCCAACAGTGATGAGATCATGTGGGATCAGCTCTGCTGTGCCTTCTCTTTACCCTTTGGAAGTTACCACCAGCAAAGATGCTAGCTTCACACTATCCAAAAGCAAGAACTGTGCTCATCCCACCTTTCATACACAGGTACATATGCAGCCATATAGACACTGTCTCTACTGCATCCTGTCCCATTTCTGAGCAAGTGGAGCATGAAAGTAGAGAAGCAAGAGGATACTCAGGTGCTCCATGTGTTTATGAGAGAGAGACTGCTTGAACCAGTGGCTGTGTTCTGTGCAGTCCCAGCTAACTGGCACAAGGCTCTAGTCAAGCTTGTTGTGACCCTCTTTGGAAAAACTGAAGTTCAGCTTTTGTCTGACTGATAAAGTTGGTATTGTGAAGAAACCAGAAATACAAGTCCTGCTCAAGAACTATGCTGTGTCCTAGGCAAGAATATGAACACAGGCTTCTCCCTCCACATTACAGTGAAACAATCAGGTATTCTCAGAGCAGCCCCAGGTGGCAAAGCCATGTTTGCTGAGGTACATCAAGTGTGTACCTCTAAGAGTGACAGTGCGAGACTGGGGACAGCTGGAGCAGGGAAACACGAACCCATTCAGATAAAGGGTTTCTCCACAGTGCAGAACCAAAGAAGAGCTTCAGCACCATGCTTTCCCTAGGCACAAGTCAAATCATCTCGATGCCTCATTGGATTTGACTCACCAAGAACAGTATCACATTCAGCATAAGGTGAAGCACAGAGGAATTGCATTGGCAAGTGTTTGCAGAGAAGCAGAAAAGCTGGGTGCTCCAATACTATCATGGCAAGCATGGAAGAAAGAGGAAGAGTTTGAAGAGGGCTAGGAAAAAAACTCAATATTCTCCTTACCATGCATGGGATCAATTGTACAGCAAGGTTAAGTCTGGGTCTAAGTGGGAGGAGGAAACCTCCCAAGCTAAAAACTGTGCTCCAATTCCCTGTCCTCATCCAATGCCCAAAGACTCATGTCAAGCATCAATACTGTGTGAAACACCAACTCTAGTACATATCAATGTAAAAAGCCTTAAATTCTAGCAAATGACAAATCCCATCACAGTACAGGGAATGTCCAGTTTCCCAGCTTGTTTTCTGCTCCTTCTGTGCCTTGATTCATGCTAGACATAGGTTTATTCTTTAAAAAAACAGTCCTGTTACCACTCCTGAAAAACCACACTCCGATATCTCTTCCCTCCCACTCCCTCGCTGCAAGTGCAATGCTGGGCATAAGTCATCGCCCCAAATACAGGTGTCAAACTCAGAATAAGAAAACCAAACAAACTCCCGGGATTCCAGTTAGTGAACTGACTGAATCTGCACTGACTGTAAAGGGCAAACTACACTCCAGAACTCACTGACACTTCCCTGAAACCTTGAGGATGCACAGTTGGAGACTCAAAGCCAGACCTATAACATGCTGTAGAAAAATAACAGCTGCTGTGAGGTCCCAAGTCTTGCCATAGCAGGGACTCTGGCAGGTATTTCAGAGTGAACACATCTAGACCCCTAACACTATTCCCATCCAGTACTGGTGTGTATTTTAACTTAGACAGTGCTCAATCTGCACAGTTAGTGTTTTCCACACAAAAATGCCTGGCTGGTAAACTTCCAAGAAGTTCTATTTTAGATTCAATGAAGAATGTCAGCTTTCCATGGAACTTACCTTTCTTCTTTCCTCCTTTCTTTCCCCTCACCCCAAAATAAGATTCCTAAAAGACCCATAAATTTTCATTTGGAAATGCTACCTGGGGTGCCTCATGGATGTCAGTTGATTTGTTCTGTCCTTCAGGCAGTGGGATAGTTTCATTAGAAGTCCTTTTCCACCTTGAAAAAATACCTGGAGGGGCAAGGAAGGTTAACCTCCCTCCCATCTTTACCTTTACCTTCAAAAGCATTGAACTGCTTTTCCCTCCTCTTGAAAATAATGCAGCAGAGGCTCTGCTGTTGTCTTCTGAAAAATCACAATTTTCAACACTATGCTGCTGCTCCTAAGTCTGTATGGTCACTCATCACCATGAAGGATGAGGAGCAGAATCACAGCTGTGAGAAGCCACCCCTCCATGGTCAGAACACAGATGTGCTGATGCGTGATTGCCTCAGAGTGGGACATACACACAGGTCTTACTGGAAGCCTCTTAGTTTCCTGCATCCAGGTTCCCCTACTTCTGCATAAGGGTTGTCCCACAGTCTGCAAACCATGTCCTAAATAGCTGAAATTTGCAGGAGCATGCCATCTCCTTATCAGCTCCCACACTGTGGTACATTTTATACTTGTTTTGTCCCATTCTATGTCTCCAGAGCTCTCATGGAGCAAGAACTGAGCTCCTTCCAAGTTGTAATGATCCTCACTTGTTCACTCCCTCACAAACAGAAATCACTTTGGCCTAAAGCCAGGACTGCAATAAGGGCCAGGCACATACACGGGCAGCTTAAAAGCACCTTGGCTCTGGGAAATCCTGCTGGGCTGTAAAAGCTGCCACAAGCCCAAATCATATCAAGCAAGGCCTGTCTGATAATGCTTTGGCTCAATCCCCAAACTGGCTGAACTGCTTTTCCATACAAAGTATTTCCAGGTGGGTTATTAGGTCCTGAATCCCTTCCATGTTGTACTCTCTCATGGTTGAAAAAGACATTCCTTAGAACAAGCTATTTTTAAAAGAAAAACAAATATTCTCCTTTATATTTCTGGCTCCTCTAAGCCAGAAGCATACTTTGCAAGACACAAACTGTTCCCACTGAGTAGCACATGGGTCTTATCTGCCCACAGTGTCTGTGCCTGTGCAGGACTTTCAGCTGGGGATATAATTTACATTTTCACAAGGAGATTGATGCTGGTAGAAGTACCAGTGTGAACAGTTATGCAAGTATGAAGGGTCATGCTCCGTTAAATCTAGTTTCCCTTCCTGTATTTTTATAGCAGCATCAGTGCAGCCACATTTGAGTCTATGATGCTTTAATTGTACCAGAGGAGTTAAAAGGAAAGAACTGAGCCAAGCGTGCCCCATAGCTGGTTGCTGGCTGAGCCAGGCGAGTCGCAGTGTGAGGAGGCAGAAGCCTGTCTCCATGCAGCTGTCCCAGCTTCAGGTGTGCACACTTGGGCTGTTTCACATGTGTGCACACGAGATTCATCAGTAAAGCTTTACTGAAATAGCTGCACCTATATAAAACCCCCATGGTGTAAGACAGGGAAGCTTTGTGAGGGCTGGTTTGCTGCACTCCCTGCGATGGATGGGGCAGGCAGACCATTGACCGACCTGCTGTGACTTTGGCCCGTTGCAAAAATCTACGCCTAGTGTGAGCAGGATTGTTGGAAACAGACCACAAGTGTGAGACTTGTAGATCTGTAACTCGATACTGCATGACAGAAGTACGTAAAGACAGGTTTTCATTTGAAAACNAAAAAAAAAAAAAAAAAGCGGTTTGCTGGTTGATTTGAGTCTCTGGGGTCTCTAAAGAGAGGTGGAGACAGAACAGTATGAAACCCCGGGGTTTCTGTGAGTTAAAACAAACAGTTTCACTTTGACACGCCTGCAGACAAGATGATTTGGACGCGTGTCTTTGGATAAAAACTACCTCCCAGTGACCAGTACAGCCTGGCCAGGCGGCGAGCGTCTGGGTCGGTCAGCGAGGCCTGTGGGCAGGGAGGCCGGCCCGCCTGCGGCACACGCGTGCCAGCCGGCATTTCTTCCCCAGCGCTGCGGGGCACAGGCAGGTGTGGCCGGGAGCGCTGTCAGCTGCGTGCCGCCTCGCCAGGCTGCGCTCCGGGCTGCAGGCAGCTCCGCAGGGCTGCACCCAGCTCCGCAGGCAGCCCTGCACAGGCGCGCTGCTTCCCCGTGACTCAGGCTCCCGGGCGCGCAGCTGCCCTGCACAGCCTTCCTCGCCGCGGCCCCGATCCTGACATCGCCCACTATGGATACCGTCATCTTTTCCCAAAGGCAGCGCTGCCAAGCACTGCTGCCAGCCGCTCACGACTGTGCCGGGCACTCGGCCAAAGCTCCTGCCCTTAGCCCACGCCAGCGCGGCTCAGCCGATGAGTCCCGGTGAAGGCAGTGTGAGGGCTGCTGTGGGCTGCACAACAACCTGGGGCCCGTGAGGCCTGGAAAAGCTGCGGTGTGACCAGCCTGGCAGAGCCTGGAGAAGGCCTGTGCTATTGAGGGAGAGCAAAACAAGGCAGGAGCTGTTGCAAACACTTTCTGTTTCCTCCCAGTGAATAGTAAAAAGCCCCACCCAAATTTCACTCTTCACTCCCACTTTATATTAAAAAACAAACACACTCAAAAAAAAAAAAGTCAACATTTGCTACTGCGTGTTGTCCTTGCTTCCATGTGACCCAAGCATGTGATTAAGTTGTTCCTGCTTGTTTTTTATAGGATCAAATTCATAGCTGCTGTAGAAGCCTGTGTAACTTGTCAGAGCAATTCTCTACCCTGGCAAATTACACAAGCTGAGGAGCTTCTCTCTGCCACAGGGTATCCTGCCTGTCTCAGCCTTCTCTCTGCACCTGTGGCTCCTTCTCTCCATCCCTTTGCAAAGCCACCAGTTGCATGTATTTTTAGGAAAACAGGCAAAATCCCTCTTAGGTGCACTGCAGATCTTGGTGCAAGGCCCTTACCCCATGGTAAGTCAGTATTTTCTTCCAGCCTTTCTTCCTCTTGGAAGTGTTGCTTAAATACAAGAGACAGATAAGACTCCACCAAAAAAAACAAAAAAAAAAAGCCCAGCTTGCCAGCCTGCTGCATGCTCTGTGTTTGGTTTCCGCTCACAGCCTGCACAGCCCTGCCTGTGTGGATCTGTTGAGTCATGTTGCATGGCTGGATGGGATGGGGCTGTTTGCTTCAAGCCTGTTTTTTGTTCCCAGCTCTCCTGAACCATCAAATGGTACCCATGCTAGGGAGCCACAGTGGCCCCTTTCCCTCCTTGGCAGGCAGGAACTCTGGGGCATCAAGGGGGCCATGCAGAGCCCATGTAAGGAAAGCATGGGGACACCCTTCTCCTGAGGGAGTAGAAATAACAGTGGCCCTGCTCATGGTGTCTCCCTGTGACCAGTGTGCAGTGCACTGGGCCACGGCCCAGCCACCTCTCAGCTCTCAGTAGTTCTTGTGAATAATGGCGGAGCCTGTGCATTGGTGGCTGCCTTTGAGCAAGCCTCTGGGATACCTACACAGGGCTCTGCTGCCAGAGCACCTGATCTCAGGCCAGCACCTGATCTCAGATGTCATATTTACGAACCTGGAGTCCAGCCACAGGTCCCTGGTTACACAGAGGCACGAGCAGGAACCAGTGCTGCATTGGTGGGCCTCAGCACCCTGTCAATGGAGCACTGGGGCTGTGAAATGCCTGTGTCTTACCTCAGTGGTAATTCCTAAGGACCACAGATTCGCGGGATGTGTTCAGACTGGAAGGGACCACAGTTGGGCATCTGGTCCAACTCCCTGCTCAAGCAGGGCCATCCTAGAGCACATGGGACAGGATTGTGTTTCGACATCTCTCTGGGCATATTGAGGCAGAAGACACAAGTGTCAGCCATAGAGATCTCCCCAGTTTGCCCCAAATCCACTTGCGCTTCCAACTGGTGCAATACAATCTTCTTGGGATTTGCTTTTATTTACAAATGAGCTTTTTGTTCACAGTAGCAGGTACTAACTTTCCTTATGGGCTTTAACTGCTGACAGAGTTGTTCCTGCAGCAGTGGTGTCCCCTCCACCCTTTCTGCAGGGCTCACTGGTGTTAAATTGCTATAGATGCTTCTATCTGCGGCTGTCACCAAGGAGTGGGGACACTGCATGGTCTTTGAAGCAGGAATCAGGTGTAACAGTCATATCCTCTCCTCCATACAGGAAAACATTCTGTTTTTCTATGGGTGTCTTGTTTTGTTTCTGTCAAACATAAAGGCTGAAGGCAACACTGGACACATGCTTGCTTTTTCCTTTTCCCAATGTTTCTCCTCTTTAGTACTTTGCCCCTCTATCTTTGCTCTTGTTGGAAAGGTAAATCTTTGAACATAACAATTTATCATCCCCTCTTTTCATATTGCCTGGATTTGAATAAGAAAGTCACAATGTTTAAAACTCATTGAAAACTCCTTGAGAGTTGCCCCATTCTTTGGGGAAAAAATTGTGATGTTAGTGCTCTTCTGTTTGAAAAAAATGATATTTGGAAAAGGCACATTGCTTTTAATGGCAGTTCAGACTGTCAGAACCAGAAAATTTTAGGCTTTCTGTGCTGAAGTAAGAAATCATAAAATTGATAACTGTGTTTGGGTTGGAACAGACCTTCAAAGATCATCTGGTCCACCCCCACTGCTGTGGGCAGAGGCATCTTCCAGTGGATCATCCAAGCTGACTTTTAACATTTCCAGTGATGGACAACCACTTCTCTGGGGAAGCTGTTCCAGTGTTTGGATGTCAGTCAGCATACATCATATCCCCAAAATATGTTTATTTCTAGCTTGTTAATTTTCTGGTATTGTGGTCTTTTTTATCATGGCTTGTGTGAGTACCTAGTTGCTTCTCTGGGCTCTCAGACTCTCTCCTGTGGCACGCTAGTCTGAAATTCCTTCTTCTCTCCCGAGGAGTTCAGGCAGCTCATGTCTGGTTTGCATCAGACCTCTTGTGTCTCTGACACGGGCTGAGGTCTCTGTGCACTACTGGTTTCTTTTTGCTGAACAGGGGCCTCTAAATTTTTTAAAATTTTTATTCCCATAGTTCGAGAGCGTTCCCTTTTGCCAGATCACCAAACCGTCAGCATGGAGACGCCAATTATCCATAGGTCCCTAAGCAATTAGTTGGATAGGGTTCAGTGTGTTCTATTCAGGACCAGTCAGTATATTTTTTTGGTTTTTTTTTCAGATCAGTATAGCTTGTTGTTTCTTGTTGAAAATTACTTTCTGATATTAACAACTCCCTCTCTTCTCAAAACTTTTTATTTCCTTAGTGATGCCAGCAGGAAACATATTTCTGATGGCAGATATCTATAGGAATAATAGACCTTCAGTTTTCCAGATTTCAACCGAAATGTCTACTTCACATTTAAAAACAAATAAGTCTGAAATAATTCGAGAAAGTCTGCCATTTTCTGAGAAACTCTATTAAAAATTAATTTTCAGTTCATTCCTTTTCTCCCTGCCAATATTCTCTGGCAGGTGGGTGTTTTTTCTGGCCAGGAGGGGGACTAATCCACATCTGTTTTCTTCTTAGCCTGGCAAGGCCTATAGGTCAGAGATTGCCCGTGTACTTGTACTGCTGCTGAGGGCAATAGGCTGAAGCTCTTCACAAAAAACAGTTCAGCTATTTCATTCTCCCAAATCAACAGCTACTTGCAAAAACAGAGAGGAGTATTTTTGCCAGTCTCAGATCTCTCTTATTTCCCCATAAAAAGTTACACAGACTTCTGTGCCAGCCAAGGGAGGTGCATCAGCTCTCCTCAGTGGTCATCGCAATTAATCTGAGGCTGTGAGCCAGTGCTGCATTTCATGGGCCCAGAGCTTTCGCATGCAGGAGCTTTAGCTTTAGTGAGGGGTGTCACAGTAGAGATGAGCTTCCAGACTCTCAACAGCAAGTCTGTTGCAATAACTCTGTTGATCACATAAAGTTTCTGTTCACAGCACAGAGCCAAAAACTGTTTTTGATTGCAGCCTTGAGGGGTATTTCTTGGCTCATAGTCAATGTTTTAAGCAATGTACTGCTCTACAAGTCATTACCAATGTTTGAAATCTCTTCCTTCTTACTGTTATCCTCAGATATAGTAATGTGGAGTGGAATGAAGACTATTTATCTTTCCTTCATATTTCATTATGATTATTAAGCCAGGTATGAGGACTCGTGCATGAGAGTTGAATATAGCAGGTCTGTTCTGGCTGTGATATTATTTTCAGAAGAAGTGATTATATTCAGAAATATGGCCAAGTTTATATTTTTTTTCTTAACTGTATTTGTGTACAAAGATTTCAAGATTTCACAATACCATGTTGTATACGCACTCTGTGCTGAAAGCAGTAATAACAAGGTTTCTGACTGCAACATTACCAAGGCACTCTAACAAGCCTCTTCATATAATAATCTGCTGCCTGTACCTTCAGATTCCAGTGTCTTGTCCACTGCTCATTCTCTCAGATGCCTTTTCATCCCCCACTGAATCTGTTTTGGGTGTCCCACCTGCCCCCTTGGGTCCTGCCAGCTCCTGTGAATCAGATCCTGAGGCCATCTTTGAGAAGCGAGGAGTGACCGAGGTCCCAGCACAGATGGGGGGATGTTAGCACTTGCAGATGTGTCCACAGCACACCACAGCAGCTGTTTCCAGCTGGTACCACTATGTGCTGCTGTGCAGTGCTGTGCAGGGGTGCTGTGAGGGCAGGAAGGGGGAGGTATCCACACTGGCGCTGGGTTACATGGCAGCAAAAGAGCAAAGCTTGTTCAGCCAGGCTTTGACCAAGCTGGCTATGCTGATTCTAGCCCTGGGGGCACCTTGGGCTCCGCAGACCACCTTTGCTTGGTGCAGTGGAGGTGTATCCTGAAGTCCTTCATGGCTTTTTAGCTACACGGTTGAGCCCTGTTTTCAGAACAGACTCATTTACATGAGACTTCCACACATCAACAATTACATTCAGGCTCCTCCATGCCAAAATCCCTTTGGAAAATGCAATTTGCTGTTATAAGTCACTGCAGACAGTGGGTGGATTTAGTTTCACATCTGAAGTCTGCAAGTAGTAGTTCTCTTAGCCTCTCTTTCCAAGTATGGGGAGATGGCAGTGGCGAAGATTCTGCTGTTGATGGAAGTGGGAACACAGAGAGCAAGCTGCGATGGGTACAGAGCCTGAACTGTTCTCTTCTTCCCAGATCCTTTTACATTTAGGCTTGGCAGGTCACTGTGGAACAACCTGATATATTTGTTCTCTAGATGGAGAGAACTGAAATTTCTCGGGCTTTTTATTTGTCTCATTTCATAAGCAGTACCCCCACCCTTAAATACAACTGAGATGTCTGCATAGCCTGTGTGTACTTTCACACTGTACAGTTTTCTCCTGAAAAGCAGATTTTTTTCCTGCTCCAAAGAATGTGTTTTTTTGCTGGGCACATCAATTTGCACATTCTCCCCACTGGCAATTTCCTTTATCCTCTGCTTCTGGGTCACCATGGCACTACATTGGAGTCTGCAGGAACAGGGACTGTTTCATGACTTGTTCATGTAGCACCTACAAAAAAGAGGTTTTAATCTAAACATGCATCCCTGGTCCATAAATACAATAAATTGGCATTATGAAAATGGATAAACTGAGAGTGCATTTCATTGTGGAAATAGTACCTAATATGGGAATAATTCCTAACTCCTCAGGGTTCCAGTGTTCCTTTATACTTTGCTTTGAGCACTCAAAAGCCTGCTCACTGCAAGATGGTTTGTGTTAGGAATGATGACATTTGCTTAATTAAATTTCAAAAATATCTGAATGGCAGCCCTACTGGGCCAGAGTCAATAACTTTTCCATGATTTTTGGTGCTCAGGCAGTGTTGTTGGTTGGTGACTACTGAGTTTTCAGTTTATACTCTGAACAACACATTGCTGATGGCAAATATGATCTAACCTTTTTGTCTGGAAGCCTTATCAACACAAATCCATCTTTATAACTTAGCTATGCTACACTAGCCAAAGGGAGAGCAGCATTAACTAATAATTATGGATATGTGGATGGCTTTTATTAATAATATTACCAGGTATTTTGTTAATGCTACAGTCTCTGAGAGTAAATGCTCATAACTAGGATCATGCTGCATTGGACTCTCAGCAAGGAACAAGACGTACATGCTCCAAAGCAGTTGACTGCAGGAAAAAAATGGGCAGATGTAGGTAGGATCACGTAGGACCAAGAGCAGGTATGGGTACAAGGCTCTGCAAGCAGAACTGAGCAATGGGGACAGTGTCTCATCTTGCATGGGGCTGTCACCAAGGTTAAGTCAACCTGTGTCAAAACCGTGTCCATGAAAAAAAAAAAGAGGTCATTGCCATGGAAGACTCCCTTCTGAAGGAAGAAAGTGGCCCAATATACTGGCTGGAACCACTGGAGGTTCCGTCTGGAACAACATCCAACTGGATGGAACCACTTCTGAGGGAGGTCTGCTGCCTCTCTGGGACATGGGTTAAAGATGTGAAGAGAAAGCTTCTTACCCTCACACAGCCCTCAGATTGCTCTTCACTATTAATTTTCAGGTAGGCAGCAATGAAGTTGCACCAGAAAGTCCAAGGGCAATCAGGTGACACTTCAGGGTTTTGGGACAATGAGTTAAGGGATCTGGACCACAGGCAGTGTTCTCCCTTATCCTGCCAATTGCAGGGAATGATAAGGAAATAAACAGAAGAGATGACAGATCAATACCTGGCTCTGAGCCTGGTTCCACCCACAAAATTTGGGGGATTTTGATCATAGGTCAGTTTACATGACAACAAGGCCACTGGTGACAGATGGGGCACACCTGTCTCAGAGGGGAAAAAGGATCTTTGCTGGAGAAAGCTGAATACTTGGAAAAAATTGTTCACCAAAGGAAATGTCAAGCACTGGAGCAGGCTGCCTGGGAAAGTGGTGGAGTCACTTTCCCTGGAGATATTTAAAAGATGTGTAGCTGTGGCACTGAGGGACATGGTGTAGTGGTGCACTTGGAACTGCTGGGTTAATAGTTGGGCTCAGTGCTGTTATAACTCTTCTCCAACATAAATGATTCTGTGACTGTATTCTGTGACTGCATTCTGGCCTATCCACATGCCTTTAAAATCAGTACTCAAGATCCTCTCTGTAGGTAGGTAAGAACAGGGTTGTCTTTTAAGCAGCAGCAAATGTTCAGATGCCAATAAGACCATGTAAAGCTGTGTGTACATATAAAATGTTGTCAGTTCCCAGCTCTTAGCAGGTACTCCTCCCGCTCCAGAGCATGCATAACAGCCCCAAACATGTAGCAGCTCCTCCCAGACCTTGTGCCAGACTGCCTGAAACTTGAAAATGTGGTACAAGCAGATGGACTTAATAATGGCAGCACATTTCAGCAAGGTGCAGTGTTGGGTGCTAGTGCAGCCCTGAGGGAACTGTAGCTGCTCTGTGTCATCTTTCAGTGATGCCATCTTTGCCTTTCCTTCTGTCTCCGTTCACTCTGCTTTAATTAGGTTCATCAGAGCCACCACAATACTGCTGCTGCGGAGCTCCCCAGAATGTCTGGCCCTGTCAGCACCTGGCACAGCGAGCAGAGCTTGTAGGGCTGCTGTCTGCCAGGTGAGGAGAACTAATGGAGTTGCTGGGAGCAAGTAAACTTGGGCTAAAAGGCTAGCACAGGCACTTGGCTGCAGAACACTCATGGGTGGAGAGGAGCCCTGAAGCAGCACTTTTGTGCCATGTCTTCACTTTGAGGTTTGGATCTGGCCTTGAGGGCATCTCAGAGCCCTGGGAGGCTTTGAGCGTGGTACCGGGGCTGTGTAAGTGTGTGCTGTTGATGCATTATGGAATTCAGAGGGCAAAGAACCAGCAATTAGTGAGGAGGTGCCTAAAACTGAAGAGAACAGACAGAACAAGTAACCCAGATGTATCCAACTGGACAAAACAAATTGTATATAAACAGTCTCAAACTGTTTACAAAGTCCAGAAGAAGGAGGAATACAAAAGATTCTTTTTCTGTTTGAGAGCAGAGGACACATGCTGGTTCTTTGTCCCTTCCACCAGTGTTGAACAGCTGGTTGCTGGTGATGACACAGTCTGTGCCTGTGGTGTTTTGGGGTGTGGGGCTCCCCATATTACACAAGCACATCCAATGGTCACCCAGCCATTTCTGCAGTCTCTGCCAGATACATGAGAAGCATAACAAGCACAGGCACCCGCTCACTTGACTTCTTTCTCTTCTGCCCTTCTCCCTGCATCAGAGCACCAAATCATCCCTGCCCTGGAGCAATCAGTCATTAACAAGAACATTGCTACTGCCAGGGCGCTTCTCAAGCCACTGCAGTCAAGATTACTTCTGGGAAAGAGAAAGTGAGTTAGATTTTCATCTGCTGCAAAAAGGAAAGAATAACCATTTTAAAACTCTGTGGGGTTTTTTTGTTTTTTACCCCATACCCATGCAGGACAGCAGTGTAGGGCTGCAGCACTGCAGAGAGATGGCTTTTCAGAAGCTTGTCTGTCATGATGGGTAAATAAAAGCTCAGCAAATAGATCCCCTTTTTCCAAGAGAGGGGGAACTTGGCAGAGGACATCCAGAGGATGCAAAGGGCTAGCAAACATTGCAAAGATTGGGGCATGGAGTTGCAGATCTCTGGCTAGATAGAGAAATTGCTTCAGACAACCAGAGGATGCTTCATGATCCCTCTTTTAGTGGAAAAGGAGCCTGCTGAAGTGTTGGTGGTGTGCAGGAGATGAAGCAGCAATAAAGTAATTACGCCAGGATCTCAAGAAAACAGAACCTGCTGCAAGGAGACATGGTCTGGGCTAGTTGATGACAGGCAGAATTCCCAGCAGGAGTTGCCTCCTGTCCTGGGATATCTCTTCTTCTACCCTTAGTTCTGAGTGAAGCAATTGGACTCTGAACACTCATGGCTAGACCACACTCACAGGACTACAAGCCATGTTTCTGCAGCAAAGTGCAGACTGGAGGTGGGCACAACACACTGCTGTCTGTGGAAGAAGGAGGGGTGGAGAGGAGCTAGCATTTCTTAACCTTTACTGCTAGCTTCTTGGAAGGAAGACTGCCAGACCAGCTCCTTAGCTAGCATAAAAAGACACGTATCCATGGAGCTGAAGAGTGTTCATTTCCTTCACTAGGGAAAGAACAGAAGCACAAAAATGTTGTTTGGAAGAGTCATCTGAAGGCCCAAGGTCATCCAGGCTCCTGCTTAGCACAGGACTATCACATTACATCAAGTCATTACATCATTGTCTAGCCAAGTCTTGAAAGCCTCCAAGGATGGAGAATGCAGTCTTCCCTCTCTGGGACATGTTTTCCACTAGTGTCCATTCTCTTCTTCCAGGCTCCAGCCTGGGTTTGTTGCCCCTCATTTGTCCATCTGTTGCTTGCAGGGTGGATTGCAGTCTCCCCCTGAGGGAGGCATGATTTGCAATAGGGTGCTGTTGGATCAGCCCTCCATCTCCCTGTCTCTGCACTAACCCCACCCAGCTCCCTCAGCCTCTGCTCCTAGCTCATACGCTCTGCCCCGGCTGTCTCAATACCCCTCTAACTGGGTCTGCTCACACTGCGGGGTCCAAAGCAACACAGAACATCATCAGTGGCCTCTGTGGAGCAGAGACTTTCCTCTCCCTGCCAACTACGTGCCTCTTCCTGCAGTCTGCCAGGCACTTTGTCCTGCTGGCGATGCCAGCACATGCTGGGCTCAAACAAGGTGTGACCTATAATTATAGCAGCATGGAAAGCAGCAGAGGTCTCATTCACTGCACTGGAGATAGTGCAGTAAGCAAACAGTTTCAAAATCCAATTTCATAGACACAGAGATTACATTAATCTCTTTTAATAGCTGAAACAATTCAGTTTTCAAGATAGGACAAAGCATGGGATATTCTTGACAAAACTGGTGCTTCAAAGGTGCCTACATCAGATTTAGAATACTAACTCCTAAGCTCCTAATGGTAGAACCGATTGTATCTTTTCATACAGTAGTGCTACAAAACTTGTGTTTAATCTCCTCTTTTTATAACATGCTGTAACTGCCTGGGCTTGCCTGTGGGAAGCAAATGTAGATTGTCTTTGCCTTCGAATACCATATGAGGAAACTTACCCAGCCCTCACCAACTGATCTTGGGGGCCTGTGGAATGATAAAAGCTCAAGTTATCAAAGTATCTGTAAACTGGCTTCTGATTTCTAGCTGGAGCACCTCCCTGAATCTGGACCCTTTGATTTAAGGTAGCTGCTTTCTTTCACCATGTCTCAACAGGCAGGAAAGGGCATAGCTTTAATTCCTGTTGGCTCAGTCACATTAGCTCAACATGACTGAAAACACCTCTTCACCTCTAGAAATGCAAAAGCGAATGTGGATCTACACTGGAATCTTCTGCCCTTGTAGTAAGTACCGTGTAATATATAGGGATGTTTCTATACTGCCAAAAATATTGGTGTAAAATGCTTTTCTTGTTGACACTGTTTTGCTTTGAGAACCCAAATTATCTGTCCTAGGGAAGGCACTATTTATTGAACTAGATTGCATGTTTTAGAGGATTTTCGGGTCTTGTGGCCTAGCCGTATCCATTTTGGGTTGATTTCTGGTGTTTGTGTTCTGATTGAGGGCTCTGACAAATGAGCTCTAACAAATGATGGTGAGGTGACTGAAGAGGTGACCGACCCAGCTGCTTTTACTGCTCTGCTGGCAAAGATTACAGGCCCTGCAGTGGAGCTGGCAGAAGACAACATATGTCCAGGGCAGAGCTGTTCCAAATGGCATTTGAGTTGAAATCTCCAAGGAGGTGGGATTAGACTAAACAGAAGACTGTGAACTAGAGATACTGAGATGTTGTCCTTAATGCCCACCTAGAACAGCTCTGCTTCTGTGCCTGAAGTGCTAACAGATCCTGCCCCATGTTTCTGTCCCCTCCGTTACACCAGAACTGTGTCATCTGATGCTATAGAGACTTCAAGCCAGCCAGATTTTCTTCTCATTCACCCAGAAGGTGTGGAGGGGACTGAAACACCACCAACTTCTATCAGATTAGTCATGATACCTGTCTCTCAGGTAGTGGTACAAGTGTCCCTGTGTCTCAGTGTCCCTGTAGTAGCAGATTGATGCCAAGCAACAGCAGGTGACAGTGTCTTCATCTGCTCATTTGTTTTCCACCAAACAATAATCTGGGCCCAGAGCCTTCCCCTGATGCTCCTGTATGGCCAGCTACCAAGGCTCTGCTGCTGGGGAAGTCCCTTATCCTTCAGTGTCACCTCTGTTCTGCTGCAGAGGTAACCTGCCGTGGTGATGGCCTGGCTGTCAGGAATGGAGCTGGCATGAGCAGTTGTCTCTTTCCCCTCCTGACTCAGAGGGTGTCAGGCCAGAGACTGCCCTTGCACCCTGGTGCAGCAGCAAGCAGGAACCACAGCAGGAGAGAGTCAGGACTGACTGTCCTGAGCACTATTTCCTGGCTAAATTACATGAGAGATTTCCTGGCCCATTACTAACACGGCAAAAACCGGTGGGAAAATGCCTGGGCCTTAAATATACAATGAGCCTTTCCCCACCCATTACCACTTAACTGATAAGCTGCTCCAGGCTATCTTGTTTATGTTTATGAGTGTTTAATACCTCACAGCATTTGCATTTGCCTTGAAGCTACAGGCAGCTATGTGCTGTAGTGTGCTGAATTTTCATGCTGTAAGTACAAACAGATGTTTGAAGATCTGCTTTGAAGCAAATCTATGCCCTCTATGTTCTCTCCCAAGACTCCTCAGGAGCAGTATGCATCACGATATTCAGAGCAAAGCCTTGAAGGGCAGTGAGAGAGGAGAACACAGGAATAGGTAGCAGTGGAACAGGAACACAGTCACATATCTCTTGCATAAATCCTTCACAGCAACACTTCGGACATCAGTATGCATTTAAAAATATGCAGGGCCTTATTCCTGCAAAGCAGCTGCTGCTGTATGCACATCTTTTAGGCTTGCCTAGCCTAAGGACAGACTCACTAGCCAGATCCTTGTTGTCCTCAGGAGCTATTTCCTGCAGCCTAAATAATTTCCCTGATACCAAAAATCTCAGGGTAAGCAGAAATAGTAAAACCTGAGCAATGTGCACAGATGGCTCTTGCTCACTTCCACTGCTTCTGCCAGGTGCTCCTAGGTGTGGAAAAGCTTCAGAAGCCAGACTCAAGCGACATTAAGTAATTTGACTCTCTCTCAAAAGCTCAATTTAGAGTCAAAACCTGTGAGATACCCCATGATACTTCATGCCAAATGCAAAATGATGGGGAAGCTTAAACAGCTTCTGCCTCAGGCAGCTCCCAGTTTATGTCAGAGCACAACAAAAAGCCTGAGAGGGAAAGGTAACATGGCAATGGTGAAAGCAGCCAAGACTGTGCGGTGATTGCTGTGTGGGAGGTTGCAGCCAGGACTCTCAAATTACTCAAACCACTGTGGTATGGTTTTGGTTTTATTTCTTCTTTTCTCACATTTTGAGGGAGAAGAGGGTGTGTCTGGAAGTTCAGATGCTAGCTTGAAACTTGGGTGATCTGCATCCAGGTTTATGAGTTGCCAGTGACTCCCTTGTGTAAGCTGCTCCCATCCTCCTACCTTTTGCCCCTCATTCTCCAAGGAAGAAAGTGATTCCGTACCCCTGAGGCAGGTGAGATTAATGCTTGTGATAAATTCAGCTACAGTATGAGAGAGTCATATCAGGCCCTGAAGTGGTTTGGTTTGCATTACCTTTTCACCATAGGCAATGGACAGCAAGGGGGATCCTTCAGAGCACTCTGTAGCTGACTTTCAAATGCAAAGCAGTGCTTGACCTGAGCTGCACAGGGAACTGATATTATGCTGTAAATCTCCCTAATTCACTCTGCAGAATGCTTTTTCCTAATTCTGCTTCATTTCATACCTCTCACATTTCTTCCTTAAACATGAAAAATATTAATATCTTCATTTATAACATTTTTTATTTGCTAATAACTACTCTTTTGTCTTGCCTATCTCCATTTCATCTGATACAGTTCTTTCTCATCATCACCCATGAGCTCAGGGGATCACAGAAGCACCTGTCTGGGAGCCTGGAAGCTGCTTGCTGTACCCCTCTCTACCCAGCACCCCTAAAGTGGCCTGAGGGGAGAAAAGAGACCATTTTTGGAGGACAGCTAACTGCTGGGCCTTCCCCTGAGGATTACACTGTGTTCATCAGTACTGTAGTTAACAAATCTTGTCAGAGGTAGTGGTGGTTCCTGCAAGTCACATACAGCAGATCTCCTTTAAGCAGCAGTGAAATTTGTGATGTTTTTGTTCGACATCTGCTGCAACCTCAGTGAAAGAAAGTGTGACTCTTGCCTTGTGTTTGCAACTGAAACCTTATCAAGGACAGAAAAGAAGATGCACCTCTATTTTTTTAGTCTTCTGCATGTCCAAACAGTGTTTTACCAGTGTAAATCAAGAGGTGCAAGGCTCTGTGGGAGTAATCTCCTTCTAAGAATTTATTTCATGTGGTTGTGAGTGGCTCAGCAAAATAGGATGGGAAAAAAAAGGAAAGAGGCCCAAACCTCAAGATAACTGAAAGACTGAAAGTGCCCTGTGAACAAATCCTCACATGAAATCTCGCGTTTTTCCAAAAGAAAGGAAACCTTTCCCAGGGAGCTGACACCTACTTATACTGTTTTGTGCTTTGTTTTCTAGAGAACAGCCAAGTTGCACTAGGAAGTATGACCTGCCCAATCGTAAGTCAAAACAAATAAATATTCTTGGGGTTTGCCTTTTGCCTGCTCAGCACCAGTTTTTCTGTGCCCAGCATGAGTCTTTTAATAAATTCTCTGCAAACATGGAGGACAGGGAGGCAGCTCACTGGCCCTGTTACCTCCACAGTGGCTGACGAAACACAGAAGATCTCAGACAGCCAATGACCCCACATCCCAACAGGTTGGCACTCCGTTTTTGACCTTGCTAGCTGTTCTCAGTGCAGGGTTTCCTGATCAATCTTGTCTTTCAAGGAGGGACTGTGTCCAGTTCCCTTTTAGAAAGGGTAATTTTTAAAATTGTCCTGGTTTGAAAGAAAATGCTGTGTTGGGCAGCAGCAGAAACAGAGACCTGAATGTAGTCTGGTGTGTGCTGTGCTGATGTGAAGAGGCTGGGCCATAAGGCCAGCAAGTTTTGCTCATTTCTGCACTGTGTGGTGGTAAGCTGCTCTGTACAGTATTTTTCCTCCCAGGACCCTGCCAGTAACTTGATCCTGCTTTGATAAACCATCATGCAGACACGACATGAAACTGTAGTCCTAATGACCTGTGTTATTTAAAAATCAAATGACACTTTCTCAAGAGAAAGTTCTTTAGTTCCAGTGTTTTCCCAAGATAATTTTACCAGGACAGTATATTACTCTCCCCTGTAGTTTCATTTGTTGCTCACTTTGTCTAAACTCCTGCATGCCATTGCACTGCATTATTTTGTCATATTCCACCCCATCATTTCAAAATAGTTTCCCTGTTTGTTTAAAAGTACAGCAAAAGCTTTAAAGACTTGAGGAAAGTGATGCCATATACTGTATGTAATGATGTACAGCCTGCCGGTTCAATTTCACTGCCTTGTAGCACCAAATTATGAAACTCTTTGCCTCTTCATCTCCCCTGTCTTCTGAGCTAGCAAGAGATAAACAGGAAAAAGGGGAGACCTTCTGTTTGATATTGTCTGACTCTCAAGTCAGTTTGGGCTCTGATATTAATAACTTCCTGTTTTGCTGTAAGTCTTCTGATAAGTGAAAAGCCTCCATGCACGTTCACTTTTCATCCTGAACTTAGGCAACTGCTTGACTAGTGTATTCCCAGCCCCTGGGCTACAAATTCCAGTTTGATGCTTACCTCCAGGCCAGAATTATAGAGATGGAATTCAAATCACTGAAAATTTAGGTGCCTAAATGCACACCTAGTTGCCAAATACAAACCACCTGACAGCTAAACACTTGCTGACACTGTGTCTTGAGGCTTGGGAGGGCAGAATCTATACAAAGCAGACTGATTTTATTTAGGAACTCAAATAAGGATCCTAAATTGAAATGTTGGGCTGTTGTTCATTGCTCAGGATATGCTCAGAAGCTAGAAACAGAAAAGAGGATCTGCAAAATAATGTAGAGAAAGGTGCATTTGTGTAATATCACTTGTGCAAGATGCTTGGGAAATGTCGTGTGTGTTGCATTGCATATTTTTTCCCACATGCCTTAAATAGTAGGACCTTTTCTTTTCCAGCTGTCTGTAGCGGGTTGGCCCTGGCTGGGTGCCAGGTGCCCACTAAGCCCCTCTATCGCTCCCTTTGCCAACGGGACAGGGGAGACAGTAAGATGGAGAGTGACCAGAGGGTGAGACGAGGCAGTTTTATTACAGTGAAAGAAGAAATAAGCGAGTATCTGCACGTGCATAAGCAAAGGGAAAAGTCAGTCTTCACCTCCCATCAGCAAGTGGTGTCAGGACACTTCTGGGAAGCAGGGCTTCAGCATGTGCCATGGCTCTCTTCTATCAGTCCACAGGCCAGTTTGTTAGGGTTGTTTACCTGCTCTGGAGTAAAGTCCCAGGAAATGGGAGATGATAACCACCATAGGAACCTGCCCAAATCCATCCACACACCCTTCCGCCCAGGAACTGGGTGCCTCAGGGCAGATTTTAATAGCTCCTCACCTAAAGGTTGTTTTCTCTTGCACCAGGATGATGACAAATTCCATGAATTCCATAGAATAACAACGGTATTGGCTAATAATATTAACAGTATCAGACAGCTTATATAAGGATTGGCAACGACCATGGAAGTCTGCAGTAAAAAAGTCATCCACGTTCAACATAACGTCTTTACTTAGAACAACAAAAACAACTAAACTAAACAGAAAGAAAAGAAAAAAAAAGTTCCCACACCAGACCCAAAAATAACATCATCACAATACAGAACAAAAGTGGACAAACTATAAAAAATCCACCCCTAGACCCTTCACTACAATTGCAGTGCAAATTCCCCACTATCATTCTACTTGATAACATGGTTTAATAATTGTTTTGCCCAATATTTCTCCCAATTAATATCCTTATCTCAAAGTCCTTGTGACTGCCTGCATTCTCCACCAAAAACTGTCATGGTTTGCAAGTGGCCAAATGCCAGGCACCCACAAAAGCTGCTCACTCAACCTCCCCTGCCACAGCTGGGCAGAAGAGAGAAAAGTTTAGTGAAGGCTTCGTGAGTTGAGATAAGCACCAGGAGAAAACACTCCAATGGCAAAACAGACTCAACTTGGAAGTACAAAGTGAATTTATTAACAAAGTCAGAGGAGGATAAGGAGAAGTAAAATAAGCCCTTAAATCACGTTTTCTTCCCCCAACCCCTCCGTCCCTCCCACTGACAGCACAAGGAGACAGGGCATGGGGTTTTGGTCCGTTTGCTACCCATCAACCTCACAAGCAGCGGTTCTCCCAAAACTGCTGCAATGTGAGTCGCTCCCACAGGCACACAGTCCTCCCCAAACTGCTGCAGCGTGGATCACTCTTCCATGCAGATCTCCAAGGACAGGCTGCTCCAGCCTGGAAGCAGGGGCCCCCTCCATCCACCGCGTCTCCCACTGATCACAGCCTCCTCCAAGCATCCACCTCTCCAGCATGGACACCTCCCCCACGGGCTGCGGGTGGATTTCTGCATCCCCTCTGGAGCCCCAAGGGCTACAGAGGCACAGCTGCTTCACCATGTCTTCACCACAGCCCGCAGAAGAATCTCAGCTCTGGAGCACCTCTTCCCCCTTCTTCACCACTGACCTTGGTGTCTCCACGTTGTTTCCCTCACATCCTCCTCTTCTCTAGCTGGAATTAACACTGTGTGCACACCTCACTTTGTTTTGATTTTCTTCTTAAGTCTGTTATCACAGAGGCTTTACCAGCCTCTGTAATTGACCCAGCTTTGGCCAGCAGCATGTCCAACTTCAGAGCCATCAGCCATTGGCTCTGTTGGACGTGGTGAAAGCTTTCAGCTGCTTCTCACAGAAGCCACCTCTGTGGCCCCCCTGCTACCAAAATCCAGACTGTGCAAAACCGACACACTACGAGTCATCCAAATAACTTCCCTTGTGAATTGAACTACTTCCTGTGGATAATACACTCTTTTGCTACCTGCTGCAGAGGTAGAGTCCCCCTGAATGCCTAATGCCTGTGTACTGCTGCTCTGCATGACTGGGAACAGTCTCCTGATCACAGTGTGAGACAGGAAAGCTTGGACTTAGCAGTTCTATGAGATTTACAAATCATAACAGCTAATCAAGATTTAAAACAGCTCTGGACTGAAAAGGCTAGCAAGTGGTCCAGCTGTGAGTTAATTCATTAGTTGCAGTAAATATCACTGGAAGAGTTTGTCAAAAGGAAATGTGAAGCAGCTGAAAAGAATCATCCTTAAAGTGAATGTCAGAGGCTTTTGCAGCTGTCATCCAGTGGACTGGAGACTCTGAGCACTGGAGAGAAAATGAGGGTGAAAGACATAAAAATTTGAGTACAGAGGATAAAGTACCAGTTCCCACTGAGTGATTATAAAGGAAGCAATCTCACCACTACAGGGACCTAATTAGAGGCTGAATCTCACAACCATCTAACATCTCCTCCAGGACTCTGAGAAACCCAAACCAGCGAAGGCAGCACGCTCAGAGCAGAAGCAGGAGGAGGCTCTGCTGCTTCAGCAGCACCATGGAATATCACGTTTGTGTAGCTAGGGGCATTTCCAGTGTTCTTGTGTCCTGCTCAGCACTCACTTAGGTCCAGAGGAGCCACATCATTTTCTTGCCTGCCAGCACAGCATTGTCCTGTTCCTACAGATGGCAAAAATAGGCTTCCACTGCCACATACCTGAGCATCCCAGAGGAAAAGCACCAGGACCCTTTCCCCCATGCAAATATAAGAGTTAATTGTCAACATTAACAGGATAGATTTTCACATTTCGCTGACTGATCTGATAAATCACTACTTTTCATGCTCTCCTAAATGTGCAGATTGAGGTGAGTCTCAGGCTTCCCCAGATGACACCAATGTTGTCAGTCAGAGGTTGCATGTATGATTCACTCATGCCTTGGTGCAGGGCTCAGCTTGGCCCCCCTGCTACTATTGCCCATCTGAGACACTGTCACCCTTCTCTCCATCTCTGTGGAAGTGTGGAAACACTGGCCTTAATTTGAAGCTAATCCTTGGCAGCAATGCCCACTCCTTCTCTAGCTGCTCCCTCCTACCTCTGAGTTGCAGTGCATCACCTCATCACTGGTGTGCCAAGCAGGGAATTCTCTGAGTTGGGTCTTTTCTTTGTCTGGTGATTATTTCTAAGCAGCAAGAAGTTTTCACTGGATTTTATTTATGACTGGGTCATTCTGGGTGCTGTTCCTCAACACTTTCCTCCTGGTGCCAGGAAGGCCGTGCCAGCAGGAGCCATGCTCTGGGGTGGGTGAACAGCAGGGTCTCCGCAAGAAGGAATCCTTGTACCTGGTATTGCCATGAAAGGCACTTTTAATGTAACCCTGTGAGGGTTCAGGGGGCTGCAGAGATATCTTCCCTTGTCACTGCTACTGGCAGTGACATTTTCTCCAGCAGGATTTTCCAGGCATAGGGAAGGTCTATGCCTTCTGAGACAACTCAGACAGATCAGGGAAGAGAAGGGATAACTGCTCAGGATGCACAGACGTATTGTGGGGTGCAGTGGTTTATAGGTCTCCTCTGAAGCTGGGAGGAGATAGGTGACCTGCCCAGAGAGAACTCAGCTGACATCTGACAAGGACATTTTCATAGCCAAGATAAACGGATGCCTTTGTTTTGTTACTGGCAGTGACAATTACTAGCCAGAGACCAAGCTAGCCTGTATTTTTATCATATGAAACAAGCCTAAAGCACTTCATTTGAGGTTGTTACTTACTTGGGTCAATATGAAACATTTCTAGCATTTATTTTCCATTTCTGGCCATCACATGCTGCTGTCTTCACTCCTATGTATATGGTTTCTTCTCTCACATTTCAGATCTTCTCTCATGTAATATTTTAAATCCTTATTTGACTGATGCTGCAGATGGAGAATATTAGTTACCTTCCATGACCACTCTGGCCACAGTGACTTCCTTTGCTTGACAAGCTGATTACTTTGTCAAGGTGAATGCTAAGTCTCTCTGGAGTATCTCTGTGTGTCTTGTGCAAGATTGCAGTTGCAAGCTGGTTTCTTATTGGACATGCAGCTTCTCCAGATACAGAATACCTTTGAGGGGGTATTTTTCCCCCCACTTTCCTCCTGAGAGTGATGTTGTTGCAGTTTATACCAATAAGATTTAGATGGCTGTATCTCTAAATTTGACCAGCTAGTGGGTGGCAAGCAAACCCAGCTGATGAAATTCTGATAAAGAAAATTCTCATCCTAGCAAGTATCCAGAAAAGTCCACAAGTAGAGATTAAGAGTTAATAACAACTGCACCAAGTCTGCCAAAGCTGCTGGGGATGTGACCAGGAGACACTTTTGTGGAGCCAGAGAATCACTGCAGTGCCTGCTCCCTGCTGCCCTTCATCAGCAGGTTTGGAGGAGCAGCATCTCTCGAGAACGATGGGGCCCCAAAGTACCAATTACAGGCAGGAGCCTTTGTGACAGCTTTGCAAAAAATGCCTTAACACTGCATGGACTCATGAAAGTAGGAAAGAAACTTCCTGTCAGTTGTCACTGGGGTTGGTGTCTCAGATTGCCACTGACATGGGAGTCCATCGCCCTGCTTCACAGAGCCAGTGCACAGTGCAGGATGCAGGTGTGTCCCTGCTTGCCAAAGTGGCTGTAGGCAGAACCAAACTTTGCTGTGCACAAGCCACCCAGGCCTCCGGAGACCTTCAGATGGTCATATCCTGCACGATCCCTGAAAGAGGCCCGATTGCAACTGCAGCAGGGAAGCTCTAGCGTAAGTAGTGCCTTCAGATTGTCCATTGGATATAGTTGAGGCGCAACAGCAAAACTCAAGTAAATGAAATGCATTTCTTAGCAGCTCCTGAGAAATTACAGGCTGTGTTGTTTGTGAGCTGCAAGCCATGTCAAGTGGGGTGGATCTTCCACAGAGAAGTTGATGCCTCTGGCCCCAATATATCATTGCCAGGAGGCAAGAAAAACATCCAAATTTCTCTTAATTCTTTTTAGATGGTACATTATGAGCAACTGGCAGTCAGACCACTTTAGATATTAAGAATTCAGGAAACATTACTAAGCAACACAAAGAACAGAAAATAATGTGTATTTTCTGAGAAGATTGGGGAAAAAATCCTGTGCCACTGAATGCTTTGGGAGAATAAGTCCTAACAGCTACAGTAGCCAAATGTCACCTGGGACCAGCATGTGAACAATTCTTTTGTAATATTATTTGGCGAATGTCTCGACATCTTGAGCTCATTGCAGAACAGAAAGGAAAAAGTTGGCCTGTGTTGTTTTCTGGTGGTACAGGAACATTAATTTCCCTAACCCTGTGTGGTGGTATCTGACCATCTTGGATACCTGAGGGGGCAGGTCAAAGGAAAGCAATGTGTACACGTGGTTTTCAAAGGCACCTATTTCCAGTGAGTGTGAACCTCATTTACTGTTAGGAATAATTTTTTTCCTGGCATATCGTAACAGAAATAGTAAAATAAACAAAAGTATGGTATACTTTGTAAGATGAGGCAAGCATTTGTAAGAGGTACCTTTGTAAGATGAACCTCAGGGCTACACTGCCCACAGGCAAACTAGCGCCGGGTGCCATGTGAGCACTGAGGACAAAAGCTGGGCTGCTCTTTTCCCAAGCAGATGCCATCCCGAGGCTTCTCTTCCTCTTTTCCTCAGGAGGAATGAGTAAAAGCAGCTTTAACCATCCAAGTGCACGGCATTCCTGCTTCTCCTGGAAAAGAAAGAGAGCTCCTCTCCCCCTCTGCCTGCAAGGGAAGCACTGACTATTGATGTGAGGGGCAAGAAGCTGTCTCAGGGCAGACCTTGTTCTCAGGGATCTGCACCCCAGCCATTCCCTGTCCTAGACCAGTATGCTGGGATGCCCTGGCCCGCCCCTCCCAGGCTCCCCCTCTACACTGTAGCTCCGAGCTCTGCCGCTTTCTGTCCTTGGAAAGGCAGAGTGGAGGAGCAGGCTCCCAGCAGCTCCAGAGGTGCAGAAGTTCTCCATCGGGGGTATCTCCTTGTAGGAGATGAAGAAGGCGTCTCTGCCCTAGGGGCTGCAGGCAGGAGCAGTCGCCAGCCTCCCTCTGCAGCCGGCAGCACTGCTTTTCCCCGTTGTTTATTATCTGACGTCTGTTTCCGTGTGTTTCCCTGCAGGCTGGGAGCCAGGAGGGCTGGCGCTCGGGACACCTCCTCCCGCTGGGCTGCCAAGGCCGGTGGCAGCGTCCTCCCGCCCAGGGCGGTGGCCCCGGGCACACGGATCCGTCCGCGCCGCTCCCCTCGAGCCCTACTTCTGCTGGGAGAGGCAAGGTAACCTCGCCACTGAAAATAGCTGGGACGGCGGCCAGCGGAGATTAATGGCATCATTAACGTCCCCAGTTTATTTATAGGCTTAAAAATGCCTCGGACTTGCAAACTGAGCACAGTTGCGCCGAGTAAGGCAGGGACTCGCAGGTCTCCTGCTTCTGCCTTTCCCCTTCCTGGTATTTCGTTCTGGTTGCTGGCACTGTAAGACCTCCGGAGCAGGCATTGTTTCTCATTGTGAAACTACTTTGTAAACCTTCCTAACTGAAGGGATACACACACATAGTTTTGGTTCCCCCCCCCC
>VXBU01012613.1:0-26026 GCA_013400315.1 Bombycilla garrulus | reverse complement strand
CCCCCCCAAGAATGCTGTATTTGTCTGGTCTCCTTCCTCTACCAACTTTTTCTGTGCACACTGTGTCCCATGGCCCTCTTAGAGAAAATTCTCTTTTGGATAAATTCCTGAGGCAGCAGCCATCACAGGAATTAGTGATTTCCGATCTTGAGTTTTAAACTGTGAGCTCGGTGGGAGGAAGACTAAGATTCTCATAGCTGTGGAGAGCACAAAGAGCACTTCGGACATGTAGGGCCCTAGTGAGAAATGCAGATGCAACTGGTGATTGTGCAGATCTTCCAATAAAAGCCATCAGAGCTATCCCAGCTCCCAGGTCCTCCAGAAGCCTCATGGGACTGGTGAGAAGAGAAGAGAAGAGAAAAGAAAAAAAAAACATCCCAAGTGTGTTGGCCCTAGAAGAGGAGTTTTTGGCTTGTGACCTGTGGCCATACTGCCTGGCCTGTTTCCCAGCAGTCAGTGAAAGGTAAGTGAGAAAGGAGACTTGTTGTCAGCAAGCACAAATCCAAGGGATAGGCTGTGTGACTGGGAGATAGATGGCTCCATGAGCAGAGAAAAAAGCAAAAATGCCAGTCCTCACACCCAGAAGCGTGGATCAGCAGTGTGGCAGCTTGTGAAAGTGAGGTCGTTTCAGAGGGCAGCCACCTTTCACTTCACTGTATAAACTCCTGTGTCAGTCTCTCCTTGGCCCTCGTCTTCTAGGGATAAAATAAAGAACCATCAGGAAACCACTTAAACCTCTGTTGTCTTTTTTTTCCCCACTGGCCAGTGAGAATACTTCAGGGCAGAGTGAAGGAGCCCAAAATGGTAGAAGGAGGGTTTCTCTGCGACTACAGGTGAAGCCACAATCCTGGGATGCCCTCACCCTGCCAACAACTGGTGGTTTTGAGGCATCTTCAGGCCTTGCTTTCCCCTTCCTCTCTTTCCCGCTTGGGTTCTTGGCTCCAGATCTCGTCCATCCCATCTTGGCCAGGCCCCAGCTCTCCTGGGATGGAGCTGTGATGAGGATAGGAATGCCTGCTCGCATCTCACTTTCCACATCTGTTAAATGGGACCATGACTCAACTAACTTTGTATGGAAGTGTTCCAGGCCAGGTTGGATGGGGCTTTGAGCAGTCTGGTCTAGTGGAAGGTGTCCCTGCTCACGGCAGGAGAGTTGGAACTGGATGATCTTTAAGGCCCCTCCCAACCCAGACAATTCTGTGATTTTCTACAGTCCTCTGAAGGGCAAAAGCAGACATGCAATTCTTCAGCCATCCAAAGACCATAACTGGGAGAGTGTTTCCATGCCTGATATATACAAGGTCCTGTGTAATTTTAAAGGCTTCAAGGACAAGGCAAGTCATATGCAACATCTGAGACAAAGGTGGGAAGGGGTAAAGGAGTCATGTTTAACTGTACTCTATTTATTCTAGGAAAGAGACGCATTTTATATAGTTGTATCTCATCTAAATTCCTGAACATCTGACCAGAAAAGTCAGTGCAACTTTCCCACTAGGCAGATGTCAGACTAGTGGAGTGAGTCTTGTGACAAAATAGACCATCTGCATCTCAAACTGATTCCCTGCTTTGTTGGTAAATAAAAAATTAGAAGTTTTTTTCTTTTTTAATGAGATGGCTACACTTAATTTCAACTCTGGGACACCTACCCCTGAATGCTGGTGCTACCCAGCTTCTGTGACATTACTCACCCCTGATACAGAAAGCAAGAGCTGGGCTTTTTTTCCTGTTTCACTGGGCTACACCCAGTTGTAACCATATTTAACCTTCCTTTTTCTAGCTGCCAACACTGGGTGGCACTAAGTAACTCCTTCTGACATTTTACAAAATTGACTCTAAAAACTTGAATCACACTGATTTGGCTCCACTCTGTCCTGACAGCAAATGGTTTTGTTTGAGAAACTTTGGATCGTATGGTTGTTGCATAGAAACATCTGACTTGCATGGCATGTTTTGTACTTCCCTGGTTTGTTAGGTTGTTAAAACTCTCGTGAAACTCTGTCCTTGCAGCCTGGTAAAGGTTCAATGTGCTGTTGGACTTGAAAGCCAAATTTCCTATAGTGAGTTGAGAATTTATGGAACACTTGAATACATACACCTGAATATCCAATCTGTGCTTTATGTCAGAGGTTTAAATAAGTCTTACTGAAGACTGAGGTTGGAAGGCACCTCTGCATTACCATTGTTGTGCATGTACCTGTCTCTGAGATGGTGTTCACATTCTAACAGAGAGCAGATGGCATAACCCAATGGGATCATAAAGATTTGTGTCCTGAAAGGAGGACATAGAAACACCAATGACAGCAGCTAAAAATCCTCAATACGGAAATCAAGTCAGCAAGCCTTGCCATGGCCATTCTGACAGCAGTGGGAGAGGTGCAGCTGAGGAAGAAGCTGCCCAGAGTGAGAGATGGGAACTGCTGAAGGTCCTTAATGTCTCCAAGCAGAAGAGCAGGCAGAGGGTGAGACCATCTGGTGGCTCCATTAGAGCCAGGGCAGCAATGATCCTGCACGAAGCAGTACCTGCAGTATCCCTTCCTTCTCCTGTGGCAGTGGTGAGGGGGTACAAGTAGAGCCAATGATGTCTGAAGAACAGCTTACTCACTGAAAAGCACAGTTCCTGGTTGACCAAAGCCATCTGCCAATTAGTATGCAACCATTCATCAGAATTAGCCCTGAAAATTAGAAACATCAAAATGGCTTGCTTTGTTGGCTTGGAGTTCTTTTTTTNTTTTTTTTTTTTTTGTTGAAGCTGGTCTCAAAAGAAAACCTCAGCTGGAGCAAGGATTTGTCCGACATGCTGTATCTTGAGAGCGTGGCCAAACCACAGGACAGCCTGCAACGGGGCTCTCCTAATGCTCTTGCTCGGAGTGTAATTATTTAAACTGTTTATTGGACCAGATAGAGCAGGAATACCTGCAGGACTAAACTGCCTGCTACAAGTCTGGGATTTGGTAGGTGATGAATGAGAGGTAATGTTATTTCAGAGCAGCATTGCTGCTCAGGGCCAGCCAACAAAAAAGAGGCTGAATTTGGCAGCACAGCATGGCACTTGGCTCCAGTTTAGCTTGGCCCTGCGTGTTGTGCCTATGGACCTAAGAGCAAACCGGTATTTTTGTGAGCTTGGTTGTTATTTTATCTCAGTATAAAATGCCCAGGAAGGTGATGCTGTAGCTCACCAGTGCTGGAATTCCATAGGGCGTGTAGTGTGCCCTGCCATGAGGCATGAGAGCGTTCAGGAGAGCTGGAGGATGGAAAGGCTGGTGGGACCATGCTGGAGGAACATCATGAGGGAAATGAGACAGAGCTTGTTCGTGTGGCTCTGGCAAGTTATCCCAGGAGTATCCATGCCCAGAGCAGCACTGCTTGGTGGCTGGAGAGAGCTGCTTGTCCCAGTCCAGAGGACAACGTAGGTGTGTGCTGACCAACACCATGAGAACAATCAAGGATGAGAACTCAGAGTCAGCTGGGGAGCTGTTTCTGACATTGTAGGCACATCTGACAGGCATAGCTACATCACCAGCAAAGAAGAGATGGACTCCAGCCCTGGATTTGTGCTCATTGTCTGCTGGGCTCTCCCCTAACTCTGAGGCTCTGGTTTGGATCACTCCAAGCAGCTGTTTCCAAGGTAAATGCTCTCCTTGGGAAGCAAGCTCTAGGCACAGTGCCTGTGATCCCGGGGGTGCCACTCTGCCCTGGTCTTTCTGCTGAAAGGCACAGCCAGTCTCCTGCCTCTCTTGCTCCATCTCAACGTGCCTCTGGTGCTGCCTGGCACACTGGCTGTGATATTGCTTCCAGGAAAGCTTCTCAAAAATATTTTCCATATGAGAAACAGAAGGGGTTTGAGCTTGCACCCTGTGTGCTCTGAGGTTGTGTGGTAGGCAGTGGATTGTAGTGGGTGACAGCTTCTCTTCATAGGCCTTGTGTCTGAGGACAAAGTTTCCTTGGGAATCTCCCTTTCCATTCCCATGAGGGTTTTGGGGCTGACCTGTATAATGATTTTTTAGCCTTTAGTTTGACTGCCAAACAGAAAATCAACTATTGGAAGATCTGCCTTGTCAAATAGACAAAGGCCCGGAGAGGCAGAAGCTCTCTGGAAAGAGGCCTTGGCTTTGCAGGGATCATGAGGATTTGGGCAGAATTCAGGCAGAGGATAAACCCCACTATCCAAGGGAATAACTTGAGGAAAGGGAACTACACAGGATTTTTCTACTGCTGTAGGAACCTTTACTGTAATTCAGCTCGTGTTGATTAACCCTGGATGCTGGATTCTTAAAAAGTGATTAGTGAGATCACGGTGGAAATAGAAACAGATGTGCCATCTGTTACACAGCGTGTGGGGCTTAGAGGGAGGTTTTGCTGAAGCATACTTGATCCCAACACTGAAATAAGACTTCACTCCTGTCACCTTCCCATTTACCTCCCCAGAAGCTGAACACCCCTGTGAACATACAAAGTGAATTGGTGGGATTTGCTGTCAGTGGACTGGAGCTGTAGTTCTGGCCAGTGACTGGGTTGAGAGATGGGCTATGGGGGCATCTCATCCTTCGGGGGAAGGCATGGGATAGGACTTGGTGTCAGAGACACTCTCCCAACACCTGGGATCCCACAGCAGAAAGTCTGGGCTTCAGTCTGAACTTGTGCTGCTGCTCCCTCAGAACATCTTTCCCTGCAGTGAAATGTAAACTACAGGTGGTTTTTTTTCAATCCTTCTGCGGAGTTGTTCCTGTGCTGTATCTCTGCCCCAAAATGCTCTCCCTGCATCCTGTAGTGACTCACTACAGGTCTCAAGGATTATCAGAAGCATTAAGCAGCTCTGAGACAGCAGATGCAATTATGCTTCTACAGCTGTGATGGTCCACAGCCGTGCTTTCTGTCTTCCTCCAGAGCAACGGAGGATTTTAAGGAATGGTGCAAGGCTGAGGAAGGCAATACATCCACTTGTGCTTTCCTAAATCTAATCTGGCATCCTTCTGGCTGCCATAACCTCTGGAGAGCAAAGTGCACATTTGTGCTGTTCGTAGCACTGCTGCCTGATAACCAATATCTGCTCTAATAGGGGAAGCACCGCAGCACCTGGGGAGAAGGGGAGCGGTTCCCTTTGATCTGCATGGCACCTCTCCCAGCACAGCTGCACAGCCAGGTAGAAAACTGTCAGGATTCTTGTTTTCTGCTTCCTTTTTCTCAGAGTAAATCTTGAGTCTCATACTCCAAAAGAGCCTCTGGCAGGTCTCCGTGTAAAAATATAACAGTGTAACTACTATTTATTATTCATACAGGAGCAGAGAAGGGCCATCGCTTTATGACCGTGCAATAAAACAGGTCACTGCTCCCCGTGTGCTTTGAAGCCCAGGACAGGATCCAGTAGAGGTAGAAAATGGGACTCCAGGCATGTAAAAGGGATTGCTACAGTGGCTCCCTTTGCAAAGGCCAGACCTAAATACACAACACACCTGCAAAGCGTAGGTACAGCTCCACAGTGGAAAAGGAGCCCAGCGTCCAGCGGCCTCCCTCAAGCAGAGGTGTTGCAGGGGAGGCTGAGCACTGCTTCACCAGTACCTTTGGGGATCTGCTGAATGTGGAGCCTGCTGGCATTGCACTGGTTTTACCTGGGAAAAGCCAGCTGTCCCTTAAAATAAATGACTTAACTGCCCTCATGTTGCTCCTCTTGCCCAACCTCTACCCACTCTTACCTGCCCTTGTGCCTGGAGTCTCCACTGGGACCAAGGTGGGGCAAGTGATATGCCCACATGGATTCAGCACGCAGTTGTTCTTTACATTTCCAGAATGTCATCTCAAGCCCCACCAACACCCCCAGCTCTAGCATTTCGTGGCCATCCCCACGGCTTGCTCCCCAGGATGCTGGGAGGAGCTCAGTCTGGAATTCAGGAGGGTAGAGGGGACAGCCTGGAGAAGATAACTCATCTTCTGGAGGCCAGCACACATCTAGGGGCAGGTAGAAACTTCAAAAGCTGAGCCACCATCTCCTCCCAACACTACCCATATGGTGAGGAGCTTGAGAAGACCCCACCAGCTCCATTCACTCCAACAGGGATTTGGGGACACCAAAATGGGTGGTAAACAAGAAGGGCTCAGGTTCCCTATATATATAGTTAGCACCTCACAGAGAGGTTAGGGGACAGGCAAGCAGAGCCCAGGGGGAAAGCAGGATGCTGTCAAAGCCTGTGGAGCCAGCAACCCCACCAACATCTCTTTTTCCCCCCAGCAGTGGCAGCAACCCTCTGCCTCCCATCCCAAATGGAGCTGCCCCCAGCAAGCCCAGCTGTCCTCAAGGATGACACGGCTCTTCTGGGCTCTCACTTGTTCAACGCAGGGCTGATCCAAAAAAGATGTTGGCAGAAGATGTTACAGACCTTTCAAAATCCCTCTTCATACACTTCCTCTTCTCCATCCTCAGACAGGAATCACACAGGTCTGGACCTCATTCTCCAGCCCTGGAGCCCAGGCATGCTCAGCAGCAAGTCCTCCCAATCACTCCTTCTAAAAACACTTTCACCAAACAGTTGATTAACACTACAAAGATCCCTCTCTGAGCACCGTGTGCTATGCACAAGGATCACACACCCACTGCTCAGGGAAAGGATGGAGTCCAGACTCCTCCTGGAAGCCCTAATGGGTGAGGGGAGAAGCAATGTTATCAGAAAGGGCAATGGTTATCCTCGGCAAAAAAGTCACATAATATAAATTTTCATCCCTCTAATTTCCTCATATGAAAGCCATGGAACCAAAAAGACGTTGTTACTCTCTATTTCTATGGAAGTTTCATCAGAAAAATGGAAAGCATGTTTAAAAAATAGGCAGAAGGATGTGGGGAGTGTTAACAAAGGTGTCTGAAATCTTGGAGCGCACCTGCCTGGCTGTGTTAGCACTGCTGGACCCTGTGCCCTGGAGCTCAGCCATGCTCAGGGGACAAGGCAGTGCACCCACCAGGGGTTTTTCTCCAGTCAGCATTCACACAGCTGGAGCGAGGACAGAGGAGGAAGTGCTGGTGGTCCTGAACGCTTTGTTTGAGCAGCTGAGAGGAGAGGTGTTTTCTCCCACAGTTTAAAAGCAGAGTAGTGTGGCTGCCAACACAGGGACAAGGTCTCCACTCAGGGATGAAGATCTGCACCCAAGGGCGTGCTGGAGCATGCTCTGACGTGGCAGCCCAGCCTCCTCTGGGACAGAACCACTCAGTGCTGGACCTACAAACACCCACACTGCCCCTCGGGCCTGCCTGCCCAAATAACTCAGTAATAACTCCCCCCTCCACACAGCCAAGCATAGCCACACATTTTTCCCAAGTGTTTAGCAAATGTAACCTCTGTGTTTTATACCTTTCACTCATTGATCAAGCTGATGTGTTTCTCTTTCGGACAAATAGTCATTACATCTGAAAGTTTATGGCTTGGCTTTGAAGTTAATGTTCTCTGAGATGAAGGAGAAAGTTCACACTTCCTCTATTGCTTCCAGCCCTTCTGGCTGCAGACCAGATAAGACAGTGATGCCTTCAATTTAAAAGTGATGACTGTTTTTCAGGCAGAAAAACCGAAAGACTTCTTAATGTAATAATGGCTTGAATATTGCTATAGTGCTCAGCAAAATGCTGGAAAAGGAGGGAAGTGAGTACAGGAAATGTATGGACACCTCAGACTGGTTATTTCTCTATTTATTGTCTCATGTTCATCTGAGGCTGCATTTCCCTTCCTCTGCTTTTTTTGCTGTTGCAGTCACTCTGACTTGGTTTGTCCACAAGCTGTCATTTTCTGCCAGCACCCTTCCTGTGTGGAAGAACAGCCTTCACAGCCAGAAAGTTTTCTCCTCCTTAACATTAAGAGACCTCTCCCTCTAATTCTCCTTGAATAGGTAAAGAAAATGCAGCTTCATGGCACATTCCATTAACAGCCAAGGCTGAGTGTTTGAGGGTGTTAAGGCATCCAGTTCCTTCACACTCATTTGGATATTGCAGCCTTGGTGTGACCTTTTCAAGCCTCCTACTTCTCCTCCTTCCTACTGCAGCATCAGCTCCTCCAGCCTTCACTGGGAGAAAGATTTTAGGAGCTTTTAGGAGCAACCTGCACAGAACGCTTGGAGCCCGACTGTCACAGCCTGCAAGCTGCAGGGAGAGTAAGCAAGGCTGAAAGGACTTTGGAGAGGGACTGGATTTTCCAGAGCTCCATCAAGCCAGCTTTGGGAAGTGTCCAAAGACGGCAGAGCCACCACCTGAGTAGAGGTGCCTGTGCTTGCCCACATCCTGCTCCCCTGCCCACCATAGCTAATTCTGAGTGAAAATACCCAGAGGGATATTTCATTTGACCCCACCAGTCACAGGACTGGACCAAAAAAAAGAGATGTCAGGAAGACCTATGTGTACCCCTCAGCTGGGTCTAAATGAGCCCATGGTAGTGAGATGTGAAATGTAGCACTGACAAGAGCTCCTGCAGAGTGTGCACAGTATTGCCAGCATTTTGATACTGCTAATGAGTAGATGCTTGTGTAAATAAAATGCCTTCTGATATGTGGTTTACAAAACATCAAGTTTTTCAGTAATTTAGGATTGAATTACACCCTGTTGTAGCACATAAGGGCAAGGATTAGGGCACTGCAGCTCAGCTGAGCAGCTAAACCCACTTCTGTTCAATTGTCTGCCTTCAACCTGCTTCTCTTTAATACTCAGCTGAAATTCAGCTGAAAGGCATCAGCCATGTTCAGATCAGTAAGGTACCACTGGATGAATGCTTGTGCTCTTTGTGAAATGAAATTTGGCACCTGACTGGAGGGACCACAAGCCCCCCAGCAAATCCTGGATTCCTCTCTATTGTTGGGTCAGGTGCTGCTGGGAGCTGGCAGCTGAGCGGCGCAAAGCTCTCAAGGTTGTGCTTCCTTGGCACAACCACAAGGAGCAGTCAGAAAATCCTTCCCAGGAGGTGATGAAAAACCCCAGGGTGCCACCAGCCTCCCCCACACCAGCCCACAGAGCCCCTCCATCCCCAGAGGCCTGCAGCATCCTTTGCCAAGTGCAGTAGTTCCCTTTCATTGACACCTGTGCTGCTTATTTGCCTCTGTCAGCATGACCAAGTGATGGGATGGGCTCTGCAGGATTTCTGCTGATCCTCCTCCATGTCTTGGCAATCTGGCTCGCTGGCCACTCAAGAAACTTCCTTTTCCTTAATTTCACTCCACTTCGTCCTTTGATGTAATGCTAAATAAAATCTACTTGTTGTTAACCACACCTCACAACAGCAGTGGTTATGTTTGCTGCTGGTTTAGTTTCCAAGTAATTTAAATAAACAACTGAGCCATGAGGAGAAACTACTAAACATCCTTTTCCCCTGGACATCATGACACGCCCGGCCATTAATATTTCTTTAGCACAGCAAACTTTGAGGCTTGCAATCCATACCTTGGTTTGTCAAATGGGATAATTATTAACATTTTCAACTATCCAGCTAATGAGTTCCTGTGTTGCAGTGAATGTGATGCTGTGTGGTATTCCTTGCACTAATTTATTGGGAAATCTGGGCCTGTAATTTGGTGCAGTCCTCACAGCAGGAATGTGTTTCATCTTCTAAGGTGACGTCAGCCACTCTTGTCCTGGCATTAAAAATCAGCCAATGTCCCTTCCAGCTTTCCCAGGCAATCAGCAGCCAGAAAATCAGTGTTGTGCTTGGGAACGCCAGTGTCAGGAAGTGTGAAGTTGTCCTGCCTCTGGTGTCGAGGCTTCCCTCTGGGAACCAGCCCCAGTGCAACACCCCCTCTTTTCCAGTGAATGCCCACTCTTTCCTTCAGGAGCACCTACACTGGGGACACGATGGATGGATCTCCCCCAGCAGAACTCAGGGCACTGGGAGTCACTGCAGGGGCTTTGGTGCTTTTGTCTCCTTCCCCTGGGGAAGGCAGGGCCTGTGTGAGGGGAGCTGGGTACCAGCGGCCCTGGAGCCTCCCCGGGGATACCAGGGGCACCAGGACATCCCGTGCTGTGGCTCTGCTTTGTTTTTATGGTGCTGCCCGCTCACTTCTGTTTACCAGAGGGTGGCATTGCTGAAAGTGAAGCTGGGCACCCCTCGGGGGAGACATTCTGGAGAACACCAGCCGGCTCCCCGACTCCACCGCAGAGCAATATTGTTTCACCACAAAAAAATCTCACTGGCCAACACACAGCAGGTCTGGAGCAGCCCTTGGGAAGCGCCAGGCTCTGCATCCCATTAGGGCTGCCCGGAGGAAGCTGGACAGGACTTTTATTAAATCAAGCTCAGTCAATGCTTAAAGAAGGGCTTTTTTGAATTACGAGATGAACCTCATGTTTGGTGCCCTGCCAAGCTCAGGATAGCGCGAGGAAGAAAAGGAGATGTATTTTTGGACTGCATGTCTGCTAACAGGCTGTTAGATAAAATTAAAGAGGCTGTTTATAAAGAATCCACTGGTGCTGAAGCAGATGTGGAGGCCCGAGTTTATGACAAGATATATTTCTGGTGTTGGCATGAACAATCAATTTCATTCAGGACTTTCCTCATGCTGTAATGATTTGTTGGTTTGGGGTTGATTTCTTTTTTATTTATTTCATTATTTTAACTGAAACTGGCACAATGCCCTCATTACTTGTGATAAACTTGTTTGTTTACTTATGTCGTGGTAACCGGAGAGCTGGGCTCGGGCTCTGCTTCCTTGGATGCTGGTTGTTTCCTACCAGAGCACTTGGAGCTGTCTGACACTGGCACTGTGCTTTAAAAATACGCTGCTTTCCTCAGCCTTGCAGGCAGCGAGGGCATCGCTGTGCTTTTACAAGAAAAATCAAGAGCGCAAGTGAAGGCACATTGTCGTTAATTATTTATGGTTTGGGTTTTTCCTGCCTCGCTGCTCCTCCTTGGACCCTACATAGAGTCCTGACTTCCTTATGGCACAGATAAAAACTTGAAAGAGAGAAGCCCAACACGATTGCTGTGATCTATATCTACAGCGGGGCATTGCATATGGAAGGCATAATATTTGATAGTAAATTTTTGTTTGACATTATAGTTGAAGTTAAGGGAAAAGGTGTCGTCCTTGGCCTAGGGTTTCATAAGTGCCACAGGCAGATGGGCTCTTTTAAACCTTCTCTTCCTCTTCCAAAAGGAGAAACTCATAATCTGGACTCAAGCAAACTTTAAAAGTCATAAAATTCCAGGTTCCAATAAATCTTTGTTTTATAAAAACACATCCAGCATATATCAAAACTGTAAAAGAAATTAAACATGTGTGTGTCACATACTCTGCTGGATGCTCCTTAATAGTTTTTCAGAATCAGTGGAATAACGAGGTGCAGTTTTGCTCTATGAAGTTTTGGCACCTCCCTGCAGAGCTGTCGGGCTGCCCAGGGAGCCCACCCAGAACATGAGCAAACACAAGGGGAAGGGATGGCAGCTCCACTCCCACATCCTCTCCCTTCTTTCCCGGTGCAGACATGCAGACAAGCTGGGCTCTAGCTGTATCCACAGGCCCTGGGCATCCCGACATCTTCCCTTTGTGGGCCCAGCAAAGTGGGGACTTGCTCCTCCAGCCCCAGTGAATGGCGAGGCCATGGCAAACAAAAGTGCTGTAAGTCAAAGGGAGGGCAAAGTGAGATGGTATCTGGGAGGAGGATCTGCCTGTTCCCGTAAGGTGGAAGAGCAGAGCAAAACTGAAAGGAACTGGGATCACACTGCAGAGACACAGATTTTAACAAGCTCCTTTTCAGGGCTTTACAAGATTACGCATGTGACGTAATCTTGACATTTCCTGGCTGACTGGTGATTTCCTCGGATCAAATACCCAGAATGCTGGGGACTTGTCACCACCTTGTGCAGCTCCTATTACTTGCAGCACCCCGGGGGACACAGAAGGAGTGAGGCACAGGGTTCTGAGTCCGGGGGCAGGACCTGCAGCCCTCTCTTTGTGCTCCTCCTCGCTCTGGCTGGATGAGACATGGAGCACACACCTTCCCTTTCACAAATTCCCCTTGATTTTGAGGGTTGAAGTTTAAGGCTTCAGGCCATGGGTCCTGCACCCTGAAGCCTTGGCAGAGAGACTAAAGCCTGCGAGAACAGGGCAGGGGCAGACCCTCAGAGCTCCTAACAAAGTATGATCTATTGCTTTCAGTCTGTTGTAGAATGACAATTTTATAAAATTCCAGGTGACTTGCTGGAGTAGTCAAAACCAAGACCAAAAGTGAGCAAAGCCCTATAAATTTTGAGAATCTTCTTATCACAAGGATTCATCAAGTTTCTTCTAGTAGTGTGCTGAAGCTTGAAAGTTACGGGGAAAGAGAAAAAAAAATGGAGCAAAACATTTATTAACATTTTGTCAAGCATCAGGACAGGCTTCCCAGGGAAGCGGTAGAGCTGCCAAACCTGGAGGTTGCAACCAGAGTGGGGACCAAGCAGGGCACAGTGGAAAACCCCCATCCTGACTTGAGATCATCCAGCCTCTGCTGTAGTGGGTAGAAGGAAAAAAAAACCACAAACTCTTCCCAGAATTTTTTATCTGGATTTCCAAAGGCTGTCTAAATTTGGGTTGCTCAGGAGCTCTTTATTATTAATTACCCTAAAATAGGTACAACCAAAGGCAGGCAAAGAAGCACCTGTCTGGGAAGCACTCATACTATCACCAAAGACTCCGGGCAGCTCTTCCCCACCAGGGAACCACTGGCAAATCAAGTCAGCTGGAGGCTGCAGGTGCCGGGGGATCAGGGTGGTGGGAGCCCCAGGGGTCACCCTTCTGCTCCTGAGCAGGTAGGTGCAGGCTGGCAGTGCCTTTGCTGTGTGTAAACAGGGAAGCTGCAGCTGAGAGGTTAATGCAATTCCCCTCTTAAAAAGTATTTAGAAAGGGCATTTCAAAGAGTATCACCAACTAGTTTAATGCAGCACCAGCATGCCTCTAGTAGTATTAAAAACAATAATCCTAATATTAAAAAGAATACATGTTTTGTAAGGCTTTCCATGCAAAAGCGTAAATAATTGATAGAGGGTGTTGCAACCCTTCCATCACAGCCCTGCACAGCAGAAAGAGAAAGTGAAACAAAGTGCAAGCTGGAAAGCCCCCAGGAGGGAAGGGAGACAAGGCCACGAGGAGCCTTTGGCAGGGCTCCTGCCTGCCCCAGGCTCCCAGGCAAAGTCTGGGCAGAAGGTTACAGCTAGGATTAGTTAAGTAGCACCAGCTCTTTGGTCACCTAGACTTGTGTTCACATAATCCTCCAAGTCTTGTGTTAATACACATGGGTTTGGGTTTTAGCTTAAATATATCCCATGCTCCAGCTTTTTAGACTCACTTGGAGATGCCTAGTGTTATTTTCAGGCTTGGGTCACTTCAATTTTATTATTGCAGGTGGCCCAAATAAACTTTCCCGAGGTTTTTCTGGTATGTTTTCCAAAGAGAACTGTAAAATGAGCAGTTAGGAGGCTTGCTGGAGCTTTTGAATAAGGATGGGGAGCAGCTTCTCTTTCAGTTGTACAGTTATGCACTCCACATTGCCTCAACCCTGACATGAAATGCATCGTCCCAATGCCAAAAATTCAAGAGTACTTACCTGACAGACGCAGACATTTGGATACACAAAAGAGCTGCTTATTACAGGCGTTTCAGGCAATTGGAATTGTGTTATGCATCCCTGTTTCCACCTTCCTTTCCTACGTTTTGCTTCACTAAAAACCTTCACAAAGCTGCACGCACGTAATCTGTCTCAGACAAACAACCTCCCAAGGTTAATTTATTACCAATTAACTTGAGGAGCTCAACACCTTTGCAAAGGCTGGTGCGAATGCTCAAAATCTATAGGTGCAAATCAAATACAGGTAAATCTCTGATTAAAAAAATAAATAGGGAACATGATTAGTAATCCTTTGGTGTTTGGATACCAACCCAAAAGCAAGTGAAAAAGGGAGCAAGGCTAATGACCACATCCCCCTTTTAGAGCAGAGCTACACACTGTGCAGCACAGTAGGTTCTCTTTGAAGCATTTTTAAAAGCCTTCTGTGGGACAAAGGAGTTGTCCTGAACTTTTCTTTTTTAAAAATTAATGCAGAAAAATGGGAAAATAGGGAGTTTCTTCTGCAAAAGTCATGGACCAGTGATTAAGCATAGGGGATATCAACTTGAACTCAGGTTTTGGGAGCACTGAACAGAGAGAAGTCCATGGGAAGTACTCACTTTGCAAGTTTACCTTTGAAAAAACACCTGTGGAGCCTCCTCTGCCTTTTGGCCTTTTTTGTGAAGTGCAGGAGGTCTCAGTGACGAGAGATTTGTGCACGCTGCAGGCACGAGCCACTGCTCGGAGCAACGCTCGGGGACTCACCGTCTCCTTGTTTATATTTCAGTGCTACGCGTGATTAATCCTCCATTTCATTCATTGTCTTTTTACTTCTCTGCTACTGGGAACAGTAAATAAGAGGGAAGTTGTAACAAGAGCCTCCCTTTTATTCAGAGACCTTCTGTTTCCTGCAGGCTGGCGGCTTCGAAAAAAATCACAGCTCCATTGTGCTCCAAAGTCATACCGAATGATTCAGATGAAAAGAAAAGCCCACGTCAGAAGGAACAGGGGACTCAAAGACCAGCGCCGAGGCCAGCAGACCAGGGACATCGATCCCAGGCAGCAGCACGTCCTGAGAACGCTGCGCCCCGTGACAGCAGCACCACTATGGTTTATCCCTCTGTGCTGTGGGCCTGTGGAAGACAAAGTGCTGCTCCCGGTGTTAGGGGGGTCCCTGAGCAGCCCTGGCCCCACGGGATTGCCTGGGGGTGGTGGGGCAGCAGGACAACCTTCCTGTCCTATCTGGGGGCCACAAATCCAGCTCCCAGCAGCTGGGGGAGGTTGACTCCCTCCTTCCTCCTGGAGCGGGGGGCCAGCGGTGCAGGGCAGGAGGAAGGGGCAGGGGCACCACGGCGGAGGCAAGGAGGCAGAGCCCGTGGGCTCCTGAGCGGCAGCACAGCCTGCAGTGATAGAGACAGTGTAGCCATCACCGAACATCTGGCGCGAATGCTCCCCCAAAAATAGATCACTTCCTTCTTCCACCTCAAAGGAAACGGTGTTGGAAGGAGTTTCAGATACAGCAGGGCTGGTGCAAGGAGGGGTCTCGCTGGCTGGCAGCCTCCCGCTGGGAGCCACTTACACATTCCCGGTGTGACTCTGGGATCAGACATCAGTCTCAGGCAGGTTCCAAGGGATTGGTCCTGCGAAACGCCCCGACAGCCCACGTGGGTGCCGAGCCTCTCAGCGGCCCGGAGCAGAAACCCACCAGCACTTTCCATCGGGGGCTGGTATTGCAAAACCAACCCCTCTGCTCCCAAAAGCTGCTCCGGTGTCGAGCGGCTCAGCCTGTGATCAGCCCTCAGCTGCATTTTCCAGTACCAGTTTTACATTACGGCAATAATGTAATGCTGCCTCACAGCATCTTCCTTATTGGCAGGCGTCAGGAGAAATGTGTGTCAACAAATCTGAAGCGAGCGTAAGCGCCGCTACAGTCAAGTCTGATAATAAAACATGAGTCACTGTTATTCAATCATTTACCAGCGCATGTCTCGCAAGAAAGTTCTCTCTTCTAGGAATCACTACCACACAAATTCGAGAGTTGTTTTAAAGAGCACCCTGGATTTAACTGGGTGGCTGAGTTTTCAGAGGGCTGGTTCCTGCTATCCCTGTTTCCAGCCCACCACCCCGTGCTCCCTCTGCATCTGCGTTTCAAAGCCAGGCGTGAGGCACCCAGTCCTGGCATGATCCATGACCTGATGCTCTTCCCAGCAGTCTTCACATTCAGTGTCTCCCCAAGAGCAGGAGTGAACTGGCAGTAAGGAGGGTGCTGCTGGGACTGACCCCCCCCAGTTGCCATCAGTGTCCCCCACACCATCTCTAGTGCTGCTTGGCCAGTGTTTGGGGGATGTGCATTTTTCCCCTGGGCTGGGATGAGGAAGAGTGTGGTCAACCCCAGCATTTTGGCAAAGGAGACTTTTCCCCATAAAGATATTATTTTCATTGTTTTCTTACATTTCGGTTTGGGAAGGAGCAGGAGGGGCCAGGGATGTCTTCCCAGACATTTCTTCAAAACTGTTTTTATCCTTGGTGACAAATGCCCCTGCCAAACACAGCAGCACACGTCCTCGGTTTCCCCTCCGTAAGCCTGTTTTTGAATGGCTTCTTGGAAAAAGCATTTGCATGGTGACCTCTTGCTGCTGTAAGATGTGCGGGGAGATGGGTCCTTTCCAGGCATTCAAGCTGTAGTGCTTGGTCCTTCCTGTTTTTACTGAGGAACTTTTGGGAGGTCAGAAATACATGAATTGAGCTTTTGCTGCCTTAATAGGTGAAAGGCTGCTGGAAGCACGTGGATAAACTTCCTCTGTGCCAAGTGACCGTCATTTAAGTCAAACACTTTTTAACAATAGAAGCAAAAATTTAAAAGGTGTAGTTAAAAAAAGCCCCACATTTGCCTGTCTGTCCTCCTTGCTTCGTGCTGCTCTGCCTCTTGCTGCTTAGCTTGATCTTGAGCACTCCTGCTCCAGGGGAGGCTTGAGCTTGTGATGTGGCAAACAGGTAGACTAGGCTAATTTATCGCTCAAGTCTTTTATTCCATCACAGAGTGGCAAAAGGGAAGGCTCGTCTCTCTTGCGGGTCACCTCTAATAGCAATTGCTTCAGCAAGATGGATTTCAAAATTAGGTGCTCTCGAAGCAGAAGCCACACTGTATTTTTCAACAGCACAAAGCAGCTGTAAGAGGAATCTGACCTTCATTCTTCATAATAAATTCACTGGGGAAAAGAAAAATCCATCTTTGTTTTTCAGCTTGAAGTACTGTCAAAAGAAAAGCCAGGGCACACACAACATATACAAAATAAAAATACAAGACAACTTCAGCAAAATTATTAAAAAACTCAGAGATTTACTTTTCCTGTTTTTTCTTACTCGAACACTGGAATAGAGTCTGACAGCTTGTCTGCAAGTACATTGTTTTGGAATAAAGGCTGGTGTTAATTTAAAGTGGATCTATAGTAGGCTAAATTAAGACCACCTCAAAGCTGTTTTCAGATGTAGAGTGCATTCCAGTAGCTAAGTCTGGGGAAAAGTTTATCAATACACACCCACATTTAGGCACTCCATTGCACTTAGCACATTTGTAAAACATCCCCGAATGTATTTCAGGTGCTAAAATAATGTCCGCTACAGCCTAAGGAAAATGTTAGTTATTTTCTGCTAAAGAACCCCAAAAAGATGTGATCTGCAGTCAAGAACAGACTTGTAAGATAAAGAATATAATGGAGGAATGCTTGAAAATATTTGGCATAGTAATTTTACTATTATGAATGATTGGTACATTTGTGTCCTAAAAGCCTGTAGCTGGTCAGCTGCCACTGGAACAGCCTGGAAATGGTGAAAATTAATCATCTCTTGTATTAAACACTATCTTTGTATTTTGCCATGTCTCCGTTACAGACTCTGTATTGAATAACTCATTACAATCCAACGCAGCACATTGCCTTTATTCCTTTAATCTCCTGTCAGGCATAGCTGGGAAGGCAGAATGGGAATGTTTATTCTAACTAGCAGGTCTAACCCTTAGGCTAGCAAGAATTAGGAGAGGTTTTTTCCAAGCTCAGCTTGTCCCCTATCCAGAGAACCTAATGCTGTGGCTGCAGTCCCCCTGCCTCCTCTTCTGGAGGAGTCACTCAAATCCATCTTCCCACTTTCTAGCAAGCCTAGACCCAGCTGTTCCTCAGCCTTCTCTCCTTCAGGATGGGCTGCTTACACCGATAAAAGCAGCTGTAAAGAGGCTCGGTGTCAGCAGCACCCTAATTAAGCTGCCGAAATCAGCCACTTCACACCCCTTAGTTCAGGTTTCCAGAAGCCCGTTTGCCTGGACATTTTGTTAAATAAGCTCAGCTTTTTTCTAGGGCTGGTGTGATCGCTGAAAGCTCAGCAGAAGGGATAAACACTGTCCGTACATTTAGTCAAACCAGCTTAAAATTACAGAGCGTACCTAGGTGGCTGCAAGTGCAGCTCCTTTCAGGACCAACTTGAGATAAATAACCATAAAAATCAGCCTGGCTTCATTTGGCACTCAAGGTATCATAACTCCCACGTATAAACATTCAAGTTGTCTCCAGACCAATCAATTTTTCGTTGTTGTTTAGAACAGGAAAAGCCTTTTCCTTAACTCTACAAGCATTCATGTGAAGGTTAAAGCCCTAGGAGATGCTTTTTGATAGTGATGTCCATGCTGTCAGTTCCCCTGTAGGGAACCACTCACTACCTAAATACTCGCAATTTCACCACTCATTATCCCTCTTCTACAGAAAGCACACACTTTCAAAGATCAAGGGGAGGCAGATTCAAGCTGAAGTGTCAGCAGTAACTGACCTCGGATCAAGTAATCTTGGAGTGGTCAAGTCAGACCTGCCAGTGAAGAGACTCAGACAGTTTTGACCAAGAGGATTATTTAACCAAGTGCAGGGCAGCACAGCTGCCAACAGGGAGGTCCTTTCCAGCAACAACCCTCAGCATCTCCTCCTTAAAAAGGGGAATTAATCTACCTATGGCATTCCTCTTCACCAAAGAACACTTGCACTGTTTCAGTAGGGTTTTACAGCAGACACAAGTGAAGGCTTCGGTTCCAATATCCATGTGCCAGCTCAGCTGAATTACAGGCACGCACCATCCTGAGAAAACCACGGCCACTATGGAGCGCTGGCGAAACTTTGGAGCATCTCCCACCCAGCACTGGCCTCTGCAGTGAGACACAGGCACTTCTTTTCCTTAGCAAGCAGCACTGACAATTGCATTACCTGCCCTCTTGAGCCTTGAGCACGCTGTTTGTTACCCACATGCTTAAGCCAAAGGCAAGGCCAAGGCCTCTCACTTGCTACTCATCTCGTAAGTTCAGCTGAATCCTCTTCTGTCAACATCAAGCACCGAGAACAAAGGCACAAGATTATGGGGATCTCATTAAATATGCTTGTTCTAAGAACAAGAAATGTGTCTACTTCCCTCTGATGACCTGGGGAAACAAAAAAACCCTTCAGCACAGAAAATTTATTTGTCGTCGGTTACGAGCATTTGAATGTGTAATATCCAGTCTGAGGAGACAAAAAAAGTCTGCCTGTCCTACCCTTCCTATATCGAGACCTTGCAAACAGCATCGTTCTTCTGCTTGAACAGACAGCAGGGATGTACAGATCTGGGAACACCAACACACACAAACACCCCCAAATCCTCAAGGTATTAAGTGAGCCATTTAACTAAGTATTTAAAACCTCTGCAATTATTAGTTTATTAGTATCATCCAGGATTTCAGATGTTCAATATTTCTCCTGAAGTTATACATAAATGCAAATTGAAATAAGAATCTGAAAGTCAAAATTGTATAACAAAACAATACTCCATCACAAAAGCGTGTAAAATTACAAGAATGCTTTTTTTGTTTGTTTTTAAACACTGGCACTTAAGAGAACCATAATTTTGTAACCACAAAATTGCCGAATTGTCCCCCAAACTGGTAAGCAGGTATATGTGAAAATAGTTACAGCTGCCAGCACTTGAAGTTTTACTAAATATGCAAAAAACCCCTTAGCTTTGGTTTTGGAAGAGAACTGTATTTGACCAAATTAGACATTGTTGGTATACCATAAACATTTAACTTTTTAATGCAAAATTTAATAAAATGTACTTTTCCATACAACTATATTTAACTTAAAAATGGGCAAACATCAAGAGTGCGGTATAAAACCTAACAGGAAAAATACATCTTATCTCATTTTCAATTTGAGACAATATACAACTTTGTTTAAAGGGCTAAAACTAGAATTTCAAGAATACAAATATGAATTTACATAGATTTAACAAATAATAATGGTACCATTTATAGAAATCTTAGAAAGAAAAATCATTTCTTGTGGGCCCTTTGCTACCAGGAGTCTCATGGTATAAAGCCCGTGGCCATCACCAGACCTGTCACCAAAAAATAATATGGTCATTTCATGCTTTTAACTTTACACATTTTAGGTACGCTCATCACTCCCAGGTGTTCAGAGATTTACAAATATAACTTCCATTACATGGTAACAGAGTCACACCTGTAAATTTCTCTACACCAGATGGACATACACTCTTCCTATGGGTCCTTCTAGGACAAAATTTAACATTCCCTCCCTCCCCACCCCCCAAAGTATTTAGTTTCTGTAAAATTGAACTCTGTACTTCTCAACTCTCCAAGACTGGTAAATTCATGCAACGCAATAGAATATTACATTTCACAAAAATCCGAACAAGTATCCGTTTGCTGAGATTGAATTTTTGTTGTTTCCAGTTATGGAAGAATATTTTCATCATATGCCTATATATTTCTTTCCTTACCCTATCATGATAATGCAGGGTATGCAGATCAAAGCTTTGTTTATCAGCTGGTTATATGAAAGATGAAAACTGTAATATTCCCGTGATCCCATACGGGCATTCAATAAAGCAAAAGATGAGTTCCCCTCAAAAGAAAAAAAAAAAAAAAAAAAAAAAAAAAAAAAAAAAAAAAAAAAAAGAGAAAAAAGTATGATTCTCAAGGGCACCTATTAAAAGGACAACAATACTAATAAAAAAATTGTATTTACTTAGAAGCATTCAGAATGTCAACAAAACAGCTGCAACTTTTTTTCTTCCTTTTTGCAATTACAGAGTGGTATTCAGTTAACAGAACAACAATTATTTTTATGATGCATCAGAGACAACTGAAGATGAGAAATTAACTACATCCCCAAATATAACTAAATTTGTGCTGTGCACCAACAAGAACCTGCTTTATAACTCCCATGCCAATTTACAACCCCCACACTGTACCAGGCAAGGTTAGTGGCCATTGAAATACCACTAAGGACAGGGCTATCTAAAGACACATTCGGTAGTGTGTTAACTATACAAAAAAAGAGACACTGTACAGTTTAAAAACAAATCTTACACAGCCTTACATTTCAATTTTTTTTTTTCTTTAAAAGGAGTGAGTTGTGTACAGGGGGGTTAAATGCTTTATAGACAAGAAAGAAATTGCTCTAAAAGAGACTTATTCATCATCATCATCATCTTCGTCCTCCTCTTCTTCCTCCTCTTCATCATCTTCATCCTCTTCATCTTCGTCCTCATCCTCCTCCTCTTCCTTCTTCTTCTTGCTCTTTTCAGCCTTGGCAACTACTTTCTTGCCTCCATCAACCTTCCCTTTGGCCCGGTATGCAGCAATATCCTTGGAGAAGAAAAGCAGGAACAATCTCTCAAAGATTTAACCAGCCAAGAGGTCTGAGCAACCTCCACAGAGCAACTTGTGAAAGCCCTTTCTGCACATCCACTGGGGTAGGACCAGGAGCTGCAATTTCAGCTCCGAGGTGAGCTGAAGCCAAAGAAACAGGAACCCTCCAACACAGGAATTACACTGGCATGCTGCTCCACACTGCCTGTGGCTGCTAAGGAATCTCCATTGTTGGGCTTCTGGGAACAGGCTAGAAAAGCTGCTGCCTCGGACGGTAAAGGCACAGCTGAGCCCACTATCCCATAAGGAAACGAAGTAGGGAGACCTCTTAAGGTCCTTTTCTACCCCTACCTTCCACAGTGCCTAAAGAAATGCACAGGAAAACCCTTGTTTGTGGCACAAAACTGGGATTAGCCACCCAGAACACATCAGAACAACCCAGCCTAACAGCTGCAATGTTATGCCTCAGCAAAGAGCAGTCAGACTGAACTCTGCCCAACTGAAGTTTACAAAATAAAAGGTATAAGAACTTGATTAAAGGGTAGACACTGCCACCTTCTGCATGCAATAAATTTATTCTAGTCGTTTGAAATACACAAAATTCAGTTCCTGTTACAGGGAAGTCAAAACTGTACCTGGAAGACACTGTCATAAAAGCAGTTAAGACTCCCCAATTCTGTGCCAAAACAGTAAAACAACTGGGTAGAAGAACTGATCTACAAAGCTTACACACACCAGCTACAGAGAAAAATCAACACATTTACACAGATGGTCCAAATCTTCAAATATTTCCCACCTAATAAACACTACACCACTAATCTTACTGTTCTCTTGGAATCCCTTAAAGCTCAGCAGGAAAATTTTGAGAAGATAAGATACCCACCGAGTCAAAGGCCAAGCCATGAAATGGTGAAGATTACTACACCTTAAAACCCCACAAGTAAGTGTAAGAAATAAAGACGTTACTACTGAAAATTAAAATACTATCTACAAATAAAGATTCATAATTCTATCATTTGAAATGCATCTGAGTTGCCTTGGCTGTGTGTACAAGCAATTACCACTAAGCTGTACAGAAAGCACCATGTGGGAAAGCTCCTGGATCTGCAACTCCTTCCTCTCTGGCACATCAACAGGGCTCCAAAGTTTCCCTTTGCACACTCCAGTTCAAAAATTTTGAACTTGGATTTGTTTGCCAGCAGGAGAAATATCCAGAGGAAGGTGACAGCACACAAAGGACATAGGTGCTGCATGCCAGCTCTAGGTGGTCGCTGACCCCTTGTGAAGCATCCTCAGGGAATGCCAATGTGCATCCCCTTCCCTTCCCTTCCACTTACTGGGATGAGAATCTGCCTCTGGAAATAAAAACACACATAGCACAATCCCATATGCACAACAGGATTCCACAACTCCAATTATGATGGCAGGCTTTAGCCTTAATAATTAAAAAAATTGTATGACAAGCTACTTCATATGCATAATTAACAAAATTCATTACTAGAAAGAACACGGACACAAAGTAGGTCCAGGAAAATTTACGCATGCCTAAAATTAGCACCTCCTTTGTGTTTTGTTATTTTCCCAGGAGTAAATTTTAAAAAAATCCTCTATGTGTATTCAAGGATGCTCACCAGTATGTTCAAAATTAGGGAGAACCAATTCATTCCTTACCAGCATTACTTACTGCTACCAACTCAACTCAAATTCTATTACAGATTTAGTAATGATACAGAATCCACATTATATATTAAACCACCAGTGACAAAATTACAGAAAAATGCAAACAGTTCAAGGTAAAGGACTCCATTTTAGCGTTACACCAATGAACCATTTGCGCCTGTATAAAACCTTTTCCAATAAATCTAATTAATGATGTCATTAGCATAATACAATTTGCAACATCAGGTACTAGGGTACACCGTAAGGAAAAAACTGTCTGAACTGAGGCCTGACCTCCCCAAAGCACGGCCCTGAAATGTCAGTGTTACCTTTTCATACTTCTCCTTCAGCTTGGCAGCCTTCTTCTCGTAAGGCTGTTTATCATCTGCAGCAGTGTTGTTCCACATCTCTCCCAGCTTCTTCGCAACATCTCCAATGGACAGACCGGGATGTTCTCCTTTGATTTTTGGACGAAACTCAGAGCAAAACAAGAAAAAAGCCGAACTACGGAGGAAAAATAAAGAGGAGATTATTTAAATTTCAGACATCGTTACAACAGCAACTTTTGGGACCTTTGCTAATGGCATCTAAAAGCGAGACAGATGCTGGTGACAATGGAAGGTGTCAGAACTGAAAGAGCCACTTTTCAAACTCAACGCACTCTTTTCTCCTCAGTAACCCTGCACATCTGGTCCCATTTTTGGCAGGATCCACAGACAGGCAGATTTTATATACCAAACACAGAGAAAAGCTTTATAAAACAGAGTACGTGAATGATACTAGGGCAGCAAATGTTATGGCAGAACTGTTAAGAGGTGGGAGGCTGCAATATTTGTTAGGAAAGCAGCATTTCCAGCCCACAGCACCAGCCCAAGTAAGAACATTAGCTTGCAAAGGAACTTCCCTGAGCCTTTCAGCATTAGCTCAGTTTAAAACACACACATAGACAAAACAAAGTACTGGTGACTAGCAGAAGATGAATTTGAAGCCAGCTGTCATTATGTTGTGGCTAAAGTTTTAATTTTCCAGGCTGGTTTTGAGGATGATCACCCCTCAAATCTGTTCCGTGAAGAAGCCTCCAATTTTAAACTGACTGCCAATCAAAACTTCTTCTCAAGCCAACAGGTGATGAGAGCAGGCAGTTCTTTACTGTCATATTACACAGGAGTTACCCTCTTAACAGAAATTAGAAAGATCAGTCAGAATCTCAAATAGTCTATTTCCGCATCTACTTTTAAAGACTGCCATTAATCCAACTTTGATAGTGGGACAGCCTACCTGAAAATAAAAGCTTAGCATTCAGAACTAAGATTTCAACCTATCTTTACACCACTGGTGAGGAAGATCATATAGTCTTGTATTTCTGAAGCTCCGGGATAAAATTACGATTATGTAGATACACACCAGCGTGATGGTTCCAAACAAGACAACCTAAAGCTGGGAATCTACTTACGGAGGCCTCTTCGGTGCATTTGGATCCTTGAACTTCTTTTTTGTCTCCCCCTTAGGTGGTACATAGTTTTTCATTTCTTTTTCATAACGAAGCTTGTCCGCCTTTGCCATGTCTTCAAACTTCCCTTTCTCCTTAGAAGACATAGTCTGGAAGGCAATTAGAATCACAGAATACCTCAGAAGGGACACATAAGGATCAAAACAGTATTTTAAGACTCAAAAACGTACCAAAGTCCATTCCAAAATTTCAGCTGGGAGAGCTAAAGGCAAGACAAGGACAATGGATAGTTACCACTCATCTAGCAACTGCACTTCATACTTACCCAAAATCAGAGCTTCTAAAGGAATCATTTACAATCTTGAGTGGTATTTCACAAAAAGCAGTCATTTAAGGTTTTATGGGTTTGGGTTTTCATAAGAAGCTATTCCTACCTTCCATCGTTCTGAGCATTTTTTTGAGAACTCTGAGAAGTTCACTGACGCATCTGGATGTTTCTTCTTGTGCTCCTCCCGACAGGTTTGCACAAAGAAGGCATATGAAGACATTTTACCTCTCGGCTTCTTAGGATCACCTTTACCCATTTTTGCTGATTTTCTGTAATTAAACAAATGAGGCATCTTTAAAACTTGTACTTTCAGCAAACCAAGGCAGGAAGTCAGTCACAACCAAGGATCATGCCAAACAAGACCTTGCTGGAGAGGTATTCTGAAATCGTACAATGGAAAAAAGATTCCTTCTGGAAAATTTACTGAAGATTTCTGTCATCTCTGTGAGAGGTGACCGGGACGCAAGCAACCTGAAATCTCAAAGGGCCTTCAAAACATGCAGGTATGGTCTCCTGCAAACAAGAACTATCCTGCCAAGCAATCTCACGGCAAGTACTGTTGTGCAGACTGCACACCATGATTATTACTGGTGTATCAATCATATGCTTGGGAAGAATAAACTCTACTGAAAGGAGGGAAAAAGTGCCCAAGCATCCTATCTCAGTGGCCTTCTGGATTACAGATTTCCTTCTTTTGACAGCCCATGTTTCTACCTCTCCCCTGTAGGCCCTGGGTGCTTATCTACGAAATATATTCTTTATTATTTTCTATGCCATATGTTATGACCCATCTTTATGTGTACTGCAAAAGCCTACTCTTTGCAGGTATACCTTAAAATACAGGAATGAAACTGCTCACTTGGTCAAATATGTTATAACCTACACAGGGAGAAGCACAACATTTACACAGAGCCAACACAGCTGTGCTCAGCAAGAGCACTATCTGGTACTTTCAGGGACTGAAAAATACCTTCCTAGAACTTTCCCACCCAAGTCAGACATTTAGAGTATTTCTTCATAGCTCCCTGGAAAAAGTCACTTGCACCCTGACAAGCTCTGCTTTTCAGCACGAATTTAAAAAAAAAAAAAAAAAGCGTGAAAGAGGAAAAAAAAAAAACGGGCAGGCGGTGCCTGCCCCTATTGCCACAGAAGCTGTATTTCCTATCGGTTTGGCGGATAGACAGAAACAGATTTCTGCTGTGTGACTAAACACGTCCGGTTTGAAGTTTCTATCAAGTAAACAAGAGGGCTGAAGAAGCAGGAGCCGCTCCTGCCTGCCATGGAGACACTCCCGGCAGGGCCGGGTGCGGGGCTCGGCCGGGCCGGGGCAGTGCCCGCGGGGGCCGGCGGCTCTGGGGACGCGGGGCGGCA
>VXBU01012612.1:2723692-2790902 GCA_013400315.1 Bombycilla garrulus | reverse complement strand
AAGGGAAGGGAAGGGAAGGGAAGGGAAGGGAAGGGAAGGGAAGGGTTTGAACTTGCAGGAGGGATTTTTCTCCTTGTTGCGCTGGATTTACTGGTCATTTCTTAAAACATCTCTAAGGCTTCTAAATCTATAGTTCACCCTTGTTAATTTTTTAAGTGTGAAAGCTATGAAATTTCAACCAACAAAACATGCAGTTGGTTTTTTTTCACCTTCCCAGTCACTTCAGTTCTATTATTTGATAATGGGCTATGAAACCACTTATTTGAAGAGAGCCTGGCCAGTCTCCATGACTTTGGGTACCTGCATTAAAAGCAGTGTTGTTCTGTTCTTTACAAATGGCAGTTTCCCCAAGCCAACCCCACATTATTTGGAGTCCTTTGGCACAGCGTGTGTGTGCTGTACCACTATCATGGGAAGTGTTTTGTTTATTAAAAACCCACTCTCCGTGAGCCACTAAGCCAAGGAAAATTCTGTATTTAACAACACTCTGTACGTGTGGCCCCAGGAAAGGAATGCAACAGTCATGTATTCAAGCACTTCACTGCAAAGAGCAGAAAATCAGCTCCTGACAGACATTTAAATATTCTGTTTTTAAATCACCTAACAACATCTTATGGAGACTGGCTTGTTCAGAGATTTGGTGTCACTGTTAGAGGCACCTCTGGCTCTGCACAACTCCCTGGCAGGAGGGGACAGCCCGGGGGGATCGGGCTCTGCTGCCAGGGAACAGGGACAGGAGGAGAGGGAACGGCCTCAGGCTGGGCCAGGGGAGGCTCAGGTTGGACATCAGGAGGAATTTCTGCATGGAAAGGGTGCTCAGGCCTTGGCAGGGGCTGCCCAGGGAGGGGTTGGAGTGCCCATCCCTGGAGGGGCCCCAGGAAGGGCTGGAGGTGGCACTCAGGGCTCTGGGCTGGGGACAAGGTGGGCATTGAGCACAGGGTGCACTCCATGGCCTGGGAGGGCTTTTCCAGCCCCAGGGACTCTGTGCTGAGGGGGCAGCAGTGTCATGGGTACAGAGCACAGAGCCTGTCCGGGGTGTCCCAGCTTCCAAAGGACCCAGAGCTGGTCCAGCTGAGAGGGACACAAACCCTGCCAAACTCCTGAGCCCCACCAGCCTCCCCAGAAGCATCAGCAGGGCAGAGGGGTGGGAGAGGGAGCTGTCAGGGATATGATCTTTCTGAAGAAGTGAGAGAGACTAACCAGATTTTTCTTGTGGATTAAGCGATTTTATCTCTCTGCTATATTGTCCTCCCTAAAAATAATAACTAAAGATAAAACCAAACAGGAACCACACTGAAGTACCTTTAAAAAATCCCAAACAACAATCCACATATCATTTTGGATGATCCATTACCTTCCATAAAGATAAACCTGAGCAATGCTTTCCTTTTGGCAGGAAAGGATCCTTTTAAACAGCCCTGACAGACGCAGCAGGTGGATTTTCTTACCATATAAAACCATCCTACCAAATACCAGGCAGGCCAAGTTTTCCCTGGCTCTTAAAATTCAGCCTCAACATGAAAAAAGATATCAAACTTCTCACCAACACTACATCAGCACTCCACAGTTTAACCAGAAATGTATTCAACTAAGCCAACCTTAAAAACTTTTCATTTAGCTTTACAAAGATAACACTAGATCAGCATTTTCATTAAAAAGAAATGTCATGGCTCATTCCTTTCTGTGATTGAAGAGGAAGCACCAACATCTTCCAAAACTCAGGAGAGAAACATATGCTGCAATAAAAAAATAAATAAAACTGTGATTGTTGTTCCATTAAGTATTTCAGTCTATTATAATTAGTTCATGATTGGGAAGAATTCTCATGTTAAAAGCCCCATACAATGACAGCTCAATTGGATAGAAATGGCAGAACTCACAGGATGAGCCAGGTATAAGGTGCAGGGACAGAAACTTTACTTATCTTCACTTGGTCTGGTTTTCTTCTAATTGTGCAGCTGAAGAATATTTCACCCCCCACAACCTCTCTGTTACCTGTCCAACATCTGTAATTTAGCAAAGCCCTGGAACAAAACTACTGGAATACTGAAAGCTACAGCAGATTTTGATTGTGGCAGGTTGGCAAATCCTTACCAGGTCTGTCCCTTTGATGTCTGCAACAGCCAGAGTGGGATGGCCCAAAGAATGGATATGAACCAGTCCTTGTCCACAAAGGAAGGCACTGTCACAGAACAAGAGGCAGTGTCCCCGTACTGGGCAGGCACAGACCCCACAGGCTGCTGTGGTCTGTGCTTAAAGGCTCCTAAGACACAGATTAAAGAGTAAACACAGAGCAGAGCAAATGGGGACGGGTTTGGCACAACATCTTTTTCCCTGCAGATCATTTGAGGTCAGAACTTTTCACTGGAGTAGGGATGAGTGTCAAGGAATGATTTGTCCAGAAGTTTTTCTTCAGGATGAAATGACTGGTTGGAATGAAGGGCTGATGGAGAAAATCAGGGGGGTAGGAAGGGGAGAGTCTCAGGAAGCAGGAGCTGAACTTCCCCACATTATGGCCGGCATATCTGGTTCAACCACGACCCAGAAGTGTAAGAAATCTGTCATCTGAAAAGCAGGAGGTGCAGCAGAGGAGCCTTACAGGCAGCACACAGCCATTCCCCAGGGCCCATGGCAGAGGGACATTAATGGGATGGAGCCAAGCCCCAGGCACACTCAGCCTCCCCTCAGGAGTGCAACACCTCCGTGCCACTCCCATCACTCCCGTCCCAGCAAACCCCTCTGCTAAAGCCTGATGCTGTCCAGGATGGGAGTTGTACTTGAATCCCAGAAAGGTTTGGGTTGGAAGGGACCTTAAATCTCTTGTTACACCCCCTGCCATGGGCAGGGACACCTTCCACTAGCCCAGGGTGCTCCAAACCCCATCCAGCCTGGCCTTGGACACTGCCAGGGATCCAGGGACAGCCACAGCTTCTCTGGGCACCCTGTTCCTGTGAGCTGCTGGTTATCCAGATGGAAGCAAATCCTCCAAATTGCTCTGTTTGAGAGTCAGTAAAATAGACTCTGATAACTGGAGAAGTGATGAGCAGTCTCAAGCCAAAAGCAAGTTTCTGAAGTTCACACATTTTCCCTTCTACTGAAGGCTTCATGTTCAAACAGTGTGTAAACTCCACCAGAACACAGCACTGATCTTCCTGCAAGAACCCAAGCCCAAATTTGCAAAGCAAAGTGAAGACCTTAAAGAGTCTTTTTGTTGTTTACACAGCACTGTCCTCCAGCTCTTCAGTACCACAATGTAGAGCACTAGTAATTGAACATAAATACATAAGTGTACATAAGGAGCCTACATGGAGTCACTCACAAATGGCATCCCCAAAACCCACAGACAAGGAGCTGGGAACTTTTGCTCTTGATCATGACTACTTTCTTTGTGTTAACTTTAAAATAGTAATGATTCTCTTTTATCTTAAATACACGAACAATGAAGTAAAACAATGTCAAGTCAGATGAGAGAACCCTAAGTCACTTCAAACAATCGAGATCTGATGCTTACTGTAACTACAGTTCTGCTTTCAACAGATTAAAGTACTCTCAGATCTATTTTTTGTTCCAGTCAAAGGCAGATACGTTGCATAAAACATCAGGGGGCTTTCTTTGATCAGATGCATAACTTTACATTTCTTGTTAAACAGTTATAAAAATAAAAAGGCCTTGTAAGAGGTAAACTCGGAGGATATTTATACTTTCCCGATGACAGCTCAATTGGGGTCTTGAGCTTAGCACCACTTTCAAGATGTAAAAATTATTATTTGTAGAGTAAGTTTTCAAGTTACATCTCTAGAGGAGATAAAGGAATGATCTACAGCTCTGTGCAAAACAAGTCCCACTTGGAGAGGGTTGTTACCTTCATTGAAATAAACCTCTGCTTAATATCACTGGATTAGAATAGAGAGACTTTCTGAGCATTAATAGGGCCTTTTTGTGCCACTCTGCAAGTTCGCAGGAATGATAAAACTGTCTTAATTAAGTCTAAAGATTTTCTCAGCATAAGAGATTATCCCTGGGAGAGGCCGCCAGAGCAGTTCTTTGTCTTCGACAATTAGATCAGATCTGAGGCACAAATGGCAAAGCCCAGAGCAGGAGCTTCTAAAAATAAGGCATGGCAAGGACAGGCTGGTGCTCAGCCTCAACCTATAGCCTCGTTTACTGAGGGGTTTAAGGCTTTTCCAAAAATAAAAATGAATTTGAGCTATCAAGTTTTTATATTGATTTTTCTCTCTCTCATAAAAAAAAAAAAAGGTTAATCAACTGCTGAGGAATTGGAAGGAGATTATCCATAGGAAAGAACTTGTAATACAAAGGAAAATGGGGCTGTTAAGACCCTTATACTTAAGGTGAGATAAAAACCATGCTGGACTGAAGGTTGGTTTCTCCAGGTTTTTTTACCTTGCAGCTCTGCAGATTTTAACCCAGCAAAATAAATCCAACCACACAGCAAATGGCTGCTTTTCCTGGGAGCACTTTTTTTGTTGGATCACCAAGTAAGCACCAGGGATGCACGGAACTGTTTTAGTTTCTGTGTTTTCCCAGGCAACTTAGTTTTATCAGCTCAATGAGAGAAGAAATTTTTCTTAAGACATCAAAAAATCAAATAACCTGCCAGCAGATTAAAGGAGTTTTGTCCTCGTTAATCTAAACTCCTTGTCAACATCCTTAAACTCAGAGGGATGTAGGTCAGCTCTGCTGTCCTTTCTTGAGTCACATCTGAAACTGTGGCAGGGTTCAACCACTTTGAATATCAGCATCAGCTCTGTGTGTGCTGCCAATCCCACGCCCCCCCTCAGGAATGGTAACTTTTATCCTCTGAGACACTGTGTTTTAAAAGTGTATTTTTTCTTTTTTTCTTGCCACAGTGATACAGGAGCATTTCCAAAGTCTTATCTCTCTGGTTATGCAAATAAAGGCCAGCTCAATGCTTTGGGTTGAGTTAATTGACACAGAGTTAGGAATTCATACACACAACTTTTCCACGCTGTAGAAAGCAAGTTCACTCTGATTTGCAAGACAGCAGCTCAGAATCATCAAAGTTGGAAAAGACATCCAACATAACTGCATTCCTTTAGTGGCCCAGTCTCTGCACAATCCCTCACCTGTTTCACAGCATGTGCAGAGGTGTGATGGGAAAACAGCACTGAAATTCCAGCTCCACACTCATTAAAATTACATACAGGTGCCTGTGTTGTGTATCTGCCAATGTATTATTTATTCTCCTTCCCAAAACTGGGATGGACTGCACAGTTTTCCTTGAGGAGTGCACAGGCACCAGACAGCTGACCCGCAGCTGGCCAGGGGGATATTCCACACCAAGATACAAGAGCTGTCATCAAATAAACCAAGGTAGAAGAGGAGATTCATGAATTTTTACAGTTTTGGTGCTGGCCTTTTCAAACGATCCCAGAATGTTTTATACCTAAATAGTTTCTAAGCCCCTTTTCCATTTCTTTTTTCCTTAACAGATATGTTCTACCCTTTTTTTAAGTTAAACTAAATAGTAAGAATATTTCTTCATACACTTTTTATTTTTATATGAAACATGATGTGTTACACATTAGGTTAGGAAGAATTGTTGGTATAGAGTGACTTTTAAAAAAATCACAAGGTTCAGAACCTTTCCATTATTATCCCATTATGGTTAAATTCAAGTAAATATTTTCTGCCATGGGATGGACCTTACTTTAAGAAATTCCATTCTCCCATACCAAAAATGTGACATAGCTAAAACCAGATGTTTGCAAATGTACAACCAGCACCATCTAAAATAAACTCCATCAAGGCACCAAGATTGATGTTTCCTTCGCTTTGGAAATTTTACCTTGGTACAACACTAGAAAAACACAAGACTAATCATTATCCTCAAACTTCCCCTTTAATTCTTGAGGAGGAAGCACCAAGCTGACCAAGACTATCCAAATACTCCATGTTTCTAAATACCAGAGCTAAGGGCTGCTGAAATTTCCACTCAGGGTTTTTAAATCAGGATTATCCTACGCAGAGGCATCAGGAAAGCTCAGCATTCTCATTTCAGGTGCAAATCAAGCTCTTCCCAAAGGATGGGCAAAAAAAAAGTTAACAAAGCCTTGGCTGGCACTCAGCTTGAACCCTGGTTGAATCACATGTACTGACAGCGTGTTTCATGGAAAATAAAAGGTATTGCTGACATCCATACATCAGAGCCAAAGCTGCACAAGTCCCAGAACTGAAGGGCTGCTTGATGTCACCCAAATGGGGAAGCAGGAATTACAAATGGCCAACACCTGCTGCATTTCTGATCTGGATTCTCATCTTCTGAGCCTGTGGGCATCATTTGAAATTTCTGTTCCATTTGAACTAGACCAAAGATTTCTGTCAAGGCACCATCTGTAGCAATGAAATCCCCATCCAATTCCAGTTCCTGACATGAACCAAACCGAACCAAATGGAAATTAAACCTCCGAAACACCTACATGAAAGCACACCCCTCCAAACTATCAAAGTCCTCACCCATCAGATTGTATTTACATCCTGTGTAAAATACCTTCTGGGATCATTTGGAACAGCCACAGCCAGGAAATGCCTCAGTAAAAGCAAAATCACAGCAATCTGAAAAAGGCTGACAGCCTGCATCCCCAAGGCACTCTCCAAAATTGTTCATTTTGTTCCTCTGGGAACAACTGGGGTGTTCAGGGCAGTCCAGCAGCTGCAGGTGCTGGTCCCAGGATGTGCAGGGACCACGTGCATGGTGCAATCAGTGCTTTGGAGCAAAAAATGGAATTGTTTCTGATTAAAAAAACCATCTCTGAACTGCTGTGTTTTCTTTCTTTCATGATCTGCTGAGGGAAGTAAATGACTGGGGATGGGATGAGATCCAGCACTTTTGCATAGTTTTTTCCCAGGAGCACTTGGAGGAGCATTGGATTCTCAGCCAGGTAGCAGAAATAGAAATTACTATCTTACAAGGAGAGAAAAATGAAGGGTTTTCAACACTTTGCACATTTTAAGCTGGGACAGGGCACACAACCAAGTGTTGCACAAACACAGCACGTTAGAAGAGAAATTTGTCCCCATTCCTGTTTTGCTGAGTTGTGAGAGATGACAGGAAGGTTTTGGAACACACAACTACAGGGTGGGACTAGGAGGAGCTCCCTGGTCCCTCATCAGCTCAGCAAACATTAATTACCTGGGGCTGGTGACCCAGCAGAATTGTTTGGCATGAGAATTTCTCCGTGCTTTTGAAAGGAATTTCAGAAATGGAATGCCTTTGACACCACTGGGGTGGGGATCCTCAGCTAATATCCATACTGAGGTAACCCCCAAGGGAAGCTGAGCTTCCAGGCAGCAGGAAAGAACCAACTTGCTGGGGAACCTCCTGCTCTTGGAGGCATGAGTTAAAACCTTTCAGGGAGAAGAGACAGCTGTAACAGGGGTCACCCCAGAATGCCAGAGTGGTTTGGGTTGGAAGGGACCTTAAAGCTCATCCAGTTCAACCATGGGCAGGGACACCTTCAACTAGACCAGGAAGGGGTAAGCCTTGATGCCCATGATCTCTGGATGACCTTCCTAGGAAAGAGATCCCACGTTTTAACACTAGTGCACCATGATCCTGCTGTCCCCTTCTCTGCCAGCCCCAGGAACCTCAAGCACAGCTTGAGCTGGGGCAGGACAAGCACTCCTGGGCTGCTCCCTTTGCTTGTCCACAGCCAACCATGAATCTGCCAAATCCCACCTGCCTGAGGCTCCTTTCAGACATCAAATACTTTCTACAAGATACACAGTTGGCTGGGTCAAGAAAATTTATTGAGCTGTTGCCACAGATACTTAAAATTTATGAAGGGCTTCATATTAACTAGATTGTATATAAACATTTTAAAATGGTTCATGCAGAAGTAACTGGAATAACACAGAGCTGAAGCCAAGGGAATTTGCTTCAAAAAGGTTTCATTTTTCCCTCTGAAAACAATGACATGTGACCAGAGGTTTTACACCACACCTGTGTAGTTGTTGCTACTGAGAGAAAATTTGGTGGCTTTTGTCCAAAGTCACTTTAAAACAACATCTCCTCTGAGAGGATGGATGGAGGGAGGATTCGCTGCACACGTCTTCTCTGACCTTTCAGAAAAGCACCCTAAACTGCACACAAGCAGCTCTTCCACATCATAAGAGGTCTGTTATTAATTAACACTCATGCCACACTCAGCTGAGCCCAAAGCCCTTCTCCCTGGTCACTGCAGGCACAGAAAAGGAAGAGAAGTTAAAGTCAGACTGCAGAGGCAAGGAGAGGCTGAGGCCACCCAGCAAAGCCCTGGCACAGGAAAGCAACCTGGGATTTAAACACCTTAACCCTGTGAAGGCCAGGATCTCCCTGTGAAGCCCCAGAAGCTGTTGCTGCTCCCTCATGCTTCAGGTCCAGTTTGCCATTGATTTGTGATGCATGGGTTACCCATGCAATATCACCTTGCTGACCCTGCAGACAGCCTGCAGCAATTTTGGGGCCGTTCAGCAGGATATGTGGAAGGTTTTACCTCCCCTAGACCCCTCAGGGTGATCGTGGATTGAAAACCGCCTCCTGACTTTCTGCACTAGGATGTTTTGCTGAAGGTCCCCCAGTGAAGTGGAAGGAAAAAGAGTAGAAGTAAAGCCTGTGAGAAAAAGCTCGGTTTTACAATTAATCTGAGCATAGGAGTGGCTGGAGCTGTGTCAGAGGAGAGTTAGGCTGGATATCAGAGAAAAGGTTCTTCTCCCAGGGAGTAGTCAGGCAAAAACACACGGAAGAGACACAAAGACACACAAATTCTCTTTAAAATGACATTTTCCTAAGTGCTAATGTATCAGAGCAACAACAGGTGAAAACAAGAAAACCCAAAATTCAAATGAATGGCAAATTTCACAACACACTCCTTTAATCCCTGAACTAATAACAGAGAGCGCAAAGCTCATTAAAAATTCCTTGCAGGACCGAACTTGGACTCGGGGAAGAGTTAAAATGGGCAGCTTTACTATATTCGCTGTTTTGTTCTTCAAAGTGTTGCCTTGCACTAGATGCATTTAATGTGCTGAGGAAAAGGGCGAGAGAGGTCCCTGCAACCAGAAGATTTCGAGGGAAATTGTCACTTTCTCCTCTTAAGTGACAATTTTGTAAGTTCTCGATGTGACAGGAACAATCGAGAAAGCGAATTAGGGGAGGGGAGGGAGGTTGCTGGTGCTGGGTTTGGCACAGAAGCAGCTCCACACGCTCGGCTCGGGGGTTTGCTCAGGAATTCCGGCTCCTGCAGAGCACGAGTAGCATCTAGAGGATGTGGGCAGAACTTCCAGAGCAGGGAAAGCTCATCCTCGGGAATGGGAACACATTAAGGGAGAAAATAAAGGCGTGCCCCTACCCCCTCCCCATTGTTCTTCGAGCTGCTTAAACAGTCCCAGTCAAATCCCACTTTGCCAAATTTAAATGGGATATTATGGCATTTCTGCTGACAAAAGAGGTAAATTAATAATACACACATGCACACAAAAATATCCCACAGGTCCCACAGCTAAATATAAATATAATGTAAAAGCTAAAACTTAAGGCATCAGTGAGCCTGGGGAACACCTGAGGAGCCCCAAAAAAGCGGTCAATAACAGAGCACAGAGGTTAAAGACTACCTGGAGAGAAAGAGGCTGCACACACACCCCTAGTTCCCACAGAAAAATATAAATTGTGTGCTACAGTGTGCTAAGCAAGCAAATTGCAAATAAATCTATTCCTGCAGAGCTCCTCCACCACCCCATCCCCTGGGAAAGCAAGAGAGCTTTCTATCATCACCTCGGGTAGTTCATGCAGACCGGGATAATGCAGTCTCAAAAGCAAAATTCCCCAGCACTTCATTTCAGGGCCCTCTGACTTCATTTCCTGGGCTCTCCAGCTGAAATGCTTGCAGCCCTGAGGGACAGCAGTGTCACATTTTACTCCTCTACCTTTAGAGACAGATATGATCTCGAGAAGAGGCTAAATTCTCTTCAGCTACAAGACCAATTTAGCACCATAAATGTGCAATGAGAATTTATCCGACTGCCTCTCTGTCCTGGCATTCAGGAAACGCTTGCTGGACCTGAAGTGACACATCAGCATCGATCCCATCTCCATCGCCCTTCCTCTCTCCCCTCAAAGACACAAAAACCTGAGCAAGGCTTTAAGAGCCAACAAAAGACAGATTTAAGACTAATTCAGTTTGTTCCTTACTGCTCTCTTGGACTACTTAGTCTCTTTCAATGCTAATCCACCTTCTCTCATTTACTGTTTGTATTAAAAAATAACCAGGGGAAGATTGCAAAGGGGAATTAATTGCATTTTCAGAACGTTCTGGATGTACAAACACATATCAATGTCTTGGGGCGCTCCTTTCAAAATCCAGCTTTGCGATCAAAGCACCAATCACTCCAATTGTCCTTTGAGCCATTTGCAGATTTTCTGGCCCCGCACAGGAATAAAAAAGTAGAAGAAGATTTCAGTCTCTTTTCAGCCTCAAACATGCACCCACACTTCCCAAAATCCCACACTACTAAAATTATTTCCTCAGTCTGTGCCTTGACTCCCATTTGCTCGACAGGCATCTCACAGAATCCCAGAACGTTTTGGGTTGGAAGGGACCTCAGAGCCCATCCAGTGCCACCCCCTGCCCTGGGCAGCGACACCTTCCACTATCCCAGGCTGCTCCAAGACCCATCCAGCCTGGCCTCAGACATTTCCATATCCCATATTTGTCAAATTGACCAGAAATTTCTATTTCAAATGAAATATTTTTCATTCATTCATTTATCTCCACATAAAAGTGTTATAATTAGAGATTTTACTCCAGCTTGTTTCCAGAGTCCTGCTAAACAGGAGAGAAAACAGGGACCACTTCTTTTATTTTTAGCAAACTCAGTTTCTGCCTGTTTTCCTTTTCTTTCCCTTGTCTTTTGCTCCAAGCACAGGAAAACCTGGCTATAATCTAGGCAAAGAAAAAAACCAAAGAGATTTGATGGAATAATTCTAGTTTTACTGCTTAACACACAGGAGCCTGAGGAGGATAAACTCAAATACTCAAAAATACAGTGCACTGTTAGAAGCCTTATGAGTATCTGGGTGGCCTGATTGATGTCCCTGAGCCTCCCAGCTTTGCCTGGACCAGCCAGCCTAGGAGAACACCAGTCCCTGGGATGCCATATGGAAAATGGGCGATTTCACACATCCTGAGGGTGGCCTGTAGGGTAAACAAGGTGAGGAACGATCCCTGTGAGCTCCTTCCTGATGCTGGAAATGAGTCTGCAATTCCCACCTCTATATTCAACTCCAAGCATAACGCATTCACAACAATTTCAGATTCATGGGACAAAGCTGGGCCCTTGAATTATGGCTGGGACTGCAGAAAGTAATAAAAGAAGATTTTCTAGAGCTGATAGTCATCATGATGCACTTAGAATCATAGAATCATTAATGCTGGATGCTTGTACGAGCATTGAGTCAAAATCCTGTGTTTGGCTGGGGAGGGAACACGCAGGGGAGGGAACACATCACCACGTTTTCATTTAAGAAAAAGAAATCAAATAAAATTAAAATAAACCCTGGTACTTTGACCTCCAGTGTTTTGCTCCTGCCCTCCTGGGACTGCTGTCCTAGTTAATCCAATAATGAGGGCAAAGATTGACCAGAGTTGTACCCATTTCCAGCTCCTTTCCTTCCCAATGATCACTTGGACTCCAGGTGGAACTGAGCAGAGTTCTGCTAATTGTCTTCTGAAAGGAGGGGAAAAAAAAGAAAGCCATAAAAATCAAGCCTCTCTGAGCAACCTGTGCCAGGCACACACCACTCTCACAGTAAAAAAACTTCTTCCTTGGATCGGGTGGGGGGGTTGGAACATTTACACATTTACAGATGTGCAGTTTGATCTTGTTACTTCCTGCTTTGCCTTCACCACCTGCACTTTCTAGCCTGCTCTTTAAATAGTCCTGGAGCCCCCCTCCATTCCTTTAAAACTTTTTATTGCTTCTTGCTAACAATTCCTTAATACCTGTTTCAGATGTGCTTAAAACGAAGGAATATCCTTTGGCTTTTCCCACAGCCATCCCACAGCCCTGGCTGCAGCACTGCTCTCGCTCCACCTCCTGGCAATTAATGTTGGCTCCCCCAGGTAGAGCCAAACTGCAAATAAAGAGGAACATAAAAACGTCCAGACACCATCTATTGCAAAAGGCAGAGGTTGGCACCCCTTGTTGCTGGAATTTACAGACTGCTTTTTAGTTTTATCATTTTATCCCCCTTGAACGGTAAAATCAGCTAATCCTGGGTAGCAGCATAAAACTTGTGACCAGAAACAGACCGTAAGTCATCCGAGGGTGTTGTGGCACAAATCCCTGTTGGAAAAAAAGCAGCAGCACTTAACTCCTTCCCCTCCTGTTCCTCTTGAGGACTCCAGGCAGGCTGCAAGGTGAGCATTTATTCGTTAGCACCTCTAAGGGTGCTGCAATGCCCGCCCTTTAAAGGTGCCAAGGGGGGCGGAGGAGCAGGTCTCGTAATTAGGGAAATCCATCAGGGTTTAGAGTCCATCATCAAGGCTGATTTGAAGGCAGAGAGCTCTGGTGGGAAGGCTCAGAGCGAGAGGAGGTGCGAGCGCTCAGACGTGGAGATGCTCGGGTGCTACAGGCACAGGGTACGAGGGCTCATTCTGAGCTAAAACCCTCACTTTCCATCCCACTCCTTCATCTGCAGTTCTTTGGCTCATGCTCCCCCGGAGGCACTCGAGCACTCGACAAGAAGGAGCTCAGGAATGAGCTCTCACGTCCTTAGGAATCCCGAGGAGAGCCATCCCCATCTGCCCGGGCTGCTCCCCACATGCCCCCGGGAGCTGGCAGAACACCCCCTAAACCCCTCCAGCAGGCACCATCCCGGGAAATCTGCCTTCCCGAGAACAACGAGGAAACCAAAATGCATTGTTTTAATCAGTTATTGAAACTTTAATCATTTATGCGAGAGCATGGATGGATGGATGAAAAGGCAGTGGAGAAATGCACCTGTGCTTGTGAGAGTTAATGAACAGGATGCTGAACCTCATCCTGTGATTTCCACTTCACTGTCTCCCTAAGGGATATAGTGCGTTTCTCTGGAAGATCTGGCATGGGCTACTCATGGAGACTAAAAACCCCCACGAAAGCAATAAGAAGTGAAACAGCAGCAAAACTCAACTTGACAAACCTGATGTGACCCAAAACGTTAAAATCCGTTTCAGCCCGCAACTGTGTCGTTCACAAGGCCACGTTTGGAATTGGTTTCAGAGATGCAGGTGTTTCTCACTTCCTTGGGTGGCGGTACTAAACTCCCAGCTGCTGCTTTAGGGGCATTTCAGATGAAGCTGCTGGCACTCACCTCCGTGGCTTTCCTCGCTGAAGAACAGGAATCCGGGCACGAATGAGCCGTCCCTCAGCCCCATTTCAGCACCAAGCGGAGGAGCTGTCACAGCACCAAAAGGTGGCGCCCAGAAACCAGGGGATGCTGCCCATGGGACGGGTTTGTGCCGGGGCAGTGCCCAGCGCGGCGCTGCAACACTGGGGCGGGTGGAAAACACATCAGGACAGATACAGAACCTGTACAAAATGAGGATTAGCCCTTTCCAGCCTCCATTTCCAGCTTTCAGGGCTCCTCGTGCTCCAAGCACCAAGCTCAGGATGCTTACAGCTGTGCATACACCAAATCGGCAATTCGCTCCTTCTCACATTTTTGTTATCAATTTATTCCACACAGGCCCCTGACTCCTCCTGGCCTCTGCTTCATTGTTATACAAGAACACGGTAACTGAGTAAATTACAAAATTATGTAGTAAAAATCCCTATTGCATTTTCCAGTTTTCTTAAGCTAGAATTTCTTGGGTTTAAAGTGAGATGTGAATATTAAATATCCACTTTTTGAACACAAACTACTGAATGAAAAAAAAAAAAAAAAAAACCCAACCAAAACTTTTACTGTAGAAATTAATTGAATTAGGAAAAATACTCGAAGTACAAGTCTACCGTATCTTGATCTTTCATGTTACAAACACAAGCTGATGATCACCAACACATTGAAAAAAGAAAAAAAGAGAAGAATGGAAAATCTGGTTAAAGTTTGTCACTTAAATTCACTACAAAGAGATTTTACTGAAGCAAGACATTATAAGAATTTTAAAAATAGATTTTTTTTTTAACCAGAAAACAGAAGGAAAATATTCACACTTTGAGAAACTGATAAGCCAGTACTTCAGAGTTCCCAGTCGCTCACTGAGTGCTATAACTTATGGGCTGAACTTTCTATGGCTGATGTATTCAAGCTTTTCTGAACGCTGATGAAGGACATGACAATTAGCAGCAAGGAAAACATCCTGTAAACCCACCCCATGTTTTTATCAAGGGAAAGCGGCCAAAGTTAAGCAACCTTGTAACCATCTCAGTAAAATATATTTGTCTGGATTTGTACCCTGGGCAACCTGGTCCAGTGGAAGATGTCCCTGCCCATGGTGGGGAAATGGAATGGGAGGATCTTTGAGGTCCCATCCAATCCAAAGCAGTCTGGGATTCCATGATTCCTCACAGCTCTCTCCTCAAAAAAAAAGAAAGTTTAAAAATTGTGTAGGGCACTGTCAATATTTTAAGGTACTTTTGAGAAAACCCCGAGGTTTTGTTCTGCACTGAACCCAGTGGAGCTTCTTGGAGGGAGAAGAAGAGCCCTGGAGGTGAAACACTGCAGGCTGGATCCACCTGCTCCAGGCCCGCATTCCAAGAGGAGTGCCACAGGTGTTTTAGTGAAACCTTTTCCCTGGCAGAGCAGGGAATCCCACCCTGCCTTTCCCTCATGCAGAACTCCCGCAAAGCCCAGGCCCTGTTTCCACCCCTGGCTCAGGCTTTTCCCTGTGTGGTGCACCCATTCTCCCTGTTTTCCCCCTTGGATTGCTAATCCGGTGATGCCTTAAGTTTTAGCTTTTCTATATTTCAGATTCTGTGCTGGTTTCGTGTGTAGTTCTGGCCTTTGTATCAAGGGTCGATAACCTCTCTTCACAGAGTAGGGAGACAAAACAACTCCTTTCTAGGAAAGAAAAGGTCCTTGGGACCAAGGACAACCGATATAAATTTTAGGCCCAAGAGTGTAAAAAAACAGCAGTGAAGGAAGAGAGGGAACAAGGAGGATGGAGCTTCATCACCTGAAGCTGTAATTGGACAATTAACTCAAGGTGCTGATGGACCAAGACCTATTAAAGTGTGAGGCCTCGTGACTGGGGATCCATTTTGTGCCCATTTGTGGGTTTGACTTGGGTGTAGCCCAGCGGGGTTCCTGCACTGCCCAAGATGGATCCTTTCAATAAATCCCTTTTATCCTACCTATTCTCTATTTCCAGATCAGCCTACCCAGGCCTCAAGGGAGGAGCAGGATGGCAGCAGCCTCCAGGGTCCCATAGGCCCCCCTCACTCGGCAGTGACATGAGCGTGGGCACAGAAGCTCCTCTGCCAGCAAGGGGCTGGTTTCCCTGGCAGTCCTGCAAACCAGAGAATGTCTTTATCCTTCCTGTGAAGCTTCACAATGTGGCTGAATTATTTCACTGAACAAGGGAGTTTTTCGTGCATATATTCATACACCAAAAGCCCATTACCTTCCCCATTCCTTCCAGCACACTTTGATTTGACTGATGTCTGAAGTCACCTCCAGGTGCCTTTGCAACTTGCTTGATCTGCAGGCAAACAATGGGAAATGCTACTGCTTTTAGTGTCTTCCACATTTCAATCCGTAGGAAAAGTTCCTGCAGAAGAGCACTCTCTGTCTTCTCCATCAGATTTTTATGGAAAACGAACCTCTTACCCAACCCAGTGCGTGCTCTTTATTTATCTTCACCATTTTTTGTCAGTGCCAAGCACAGCAACAACAAATTTCTTCAAAGTACTCCCCAAGGAATGACATTTGAATTTAAACACTTCACCTGCTAGAACAAAAAGTCTGAACAGTGCCTGGAATGACGTATTTCCCCCCTGTGCTTCCGGATCTGCCTAATAATTATTGCCATTCTGATTTAGAGACATGCTACAGGGGACAGCTGAACCTTTTTGAGATGGTCACCTGGACAGAGCTTCAAGTAAACATTTTGTTTAGGAGACAAGGAACTGACGGGAGCATTGCTGCAAACACAGAATCTAACTGAACTTAAAAGGGGGAAACAGGGAAAAAATATTGGACTTCTGGGCCACTCCTTCCATTTTGTGCCCACTGAAACCACCCCATTTCCACAGTGACACCAACCTGGGTTGGCTTAATGCTGGAAGGAGCTGTCATTGAAAATTTACATTCATGTCCATTTCAGAGTAGCAACCAAACATTCTCCAGGATCTTTTTTTCCTTGTCACATCAAAGAAACATATTCTGTATTAATTCTAAACCAGGGAAGTGTTAAATTAATTATTAATGTTTCCCACTCTTACAAATTCATGACTTTTGGAGATATTTCTTGTAGTTTTTATACAATTCTGAAAGTTTCCCTGATTTCCAAAGAGATATTCCTAGTAGTTTTTAAAGAATTCTGAAAAGTTCCTTGAGTTCCTGAAAACAATTCTCATTGCAGAGTTATTCGCTGAATTCTAAAACAAATTTAACCACTAATTGCAGAGAGGTTGCTCTGGATGGAAATACAGATCCTGAACAATTGTCCTTAATCAGAATCCCGATGGATCTGAGCCACAGTTTGATAAAATATTTGAGTGTCTTCCAGCCCCAGGATTCTGTGATTTGTTGTCAGGAAGACAAAATAGAGCAGGTAACAATTACAAACTAACCTGTGAAATATTCCAGCCTCATTTGTGCAGGTAAATATTAACTGAGAGTGAATGAAAATTTGTTTAGTTCAGGGCTGGAGACTTAACACAATGCTGTGTACACCCGAGAAAACCCTGATGGCTCATTAGTGCTCCTGTTTGGCTGAAGGGTCAGGGAGCTTGGAAGTGCTGCCAGCCAGAGGCTACAGAAAAAGGCTGGATGACTTTCACTGGTGCTTTGATGGATGTCAGGCTGTTAGGGATATCCATGGCAATGTGGGCAAGAGATGCTGAAATTTCTTCTCTTTTCTTGGTGCCTCCACTGCTCCTATTCTTCATAGAATCCCACGCTGATTTGGGTTGGTAGGGATCCAAGAACTCACGCCATTCCTTCCACTGTCCCAGGCTGCTCCAAGCCCTGTCCAACCTGGCCTTGGACACTTCCAGGGATCCTGGGACAGCCACAGCTTCTCTGGGCACCCTGTGCCAGTGCTCTTCCCCCAACCCTGCTTCTGTGTGAATCCCTTCACTGTGGAATTCTGACACAGAAAATGTTTAATCTGAGATTTTCCTTTGCTGCTTACAAAACGCAAAAAGTGCCAGAGGCCGCTCTGTGGTGGGATGTCTGACCCTCAGGATCTTCACAGGACCCAAAGCAGAGGAAATAAAGATGAGAGAGAAGAATAAACAAGTTTAGCTAATAGTGGCAGGAATTTTTGCTCCTGGTTAAAAAAAAAAAAAAAAAGGTTGAGATCAAACCTCCCATCATACTATCAGCACAGGTAAATGATCTACACTACACCTGATTCCTCCTCTTGAAACAGCAAACCCAACAGATCTTATCCACTGGAAGGTGTCCCTGCCATGGCAGAGGGTTGGAACAAGATGAGCCTAAATGTCCCTCCCACCCAAATCATTCTGGAATTTTTATGGATGAATGTATGGAATGTCAACCACAGCAGTTGAAGTACTGCAGTAGAGCACAGCCAGAAAACATTACCCAAGCTCACAAAAAGCCAGGGATTCTTCCAAAATTTGCTGTTAAATCTGAAACATAATATTGAATCTTATGTTGGCTCTGTTATTTCTAAAGGACTACTGCTATAAATAAATGTATGTGTTTATCTGCATCTGAAAGTCTTATAGTTTAAAAATAAGCCCAAGTAATGAGTCTCATTTTCTTTTTTGCCTTCTCAGAGTGATACATAATAATTTATGAGCTGTTTATCTGTTGGGTCTTTACAGATGAAAATATATAAAGGCAAGAAAACCAATAAGGCACAAAGCAAAATATGAGAGACAAGTGAGGATCCCACTCTGCAATTCCCAGCCCCAGTGCCAAGGTCTCTCCCGGGCACTCACTGACTCCTGCAATTCCTGCTGGGTAAGAGAAAGGGCCAGCAGCTCTCCCTCGGTTTGTCAGCACACCAGAATCATTGGAAATCTCGATTTTCCTACTTTTAGATGCAGAGGTTTATTTTCTTTTTATTTTTACACACAGTTGTCCTTGTTCATAATGTGAGCTGTGGGCTGGCAAAGGTTTTAATAGCCACAGCCTCTACAAAGTGGATGGACTGATATGTAAATCACTTGACAATTAACAGTGCATTAACTAACTAAACTTAAAGTCTTGAACAGCACTCACAGGTGAAGGGGGCTAGGTTCAGCTCGAGGGCTCAGTGTACAGAGGCACTGAGAGCGCCTTCTCCCTGTTTTCCTTACACTTACCTAGAGAATCCCAAAAACATAAAGCTGCTCGGCTATTCAGTCATGAACGCCTTGTATCCGTGTACAGAATTCTGAGGCAAAAAAAAAAGAAAATACTTCCAATTATTTTTCCGGTATTACCACCAAGAAGTAGAGAAAGAGAAAATCAAGTTTTGGGGTAAGATTGCTGAGGAAAATCTGTTGACAAATGGTCAGCCAAGCCTTCCTGTAAGGGACGACTGAAATCTGTCCAGTCTTCCACTGAAATTATTTCTGTTCAAAGGTTTATCACCTTTTTTGCAGCTTCCCTCTCTGGGTCACACTGCCCTGCCAAGGACCTCCAGCCCACAGCAGCGAGGGGGGCCGGGGACACGGGGACGCCAAGGAACCAAACCGTCTGGGAGCCACTCAAGCACTGTGACCTCCTCCTGCTGGGAAGCAAAGGCTGGATCTTCACATCATATTCGTTTTTCCTAAACACCCTCTGTTTATTTGGATGGCAAAACACCATTGCTTGGCCATTACATGTGGATTCGTAACACCAAGTTCTGTGTTTGGCAAGAGCTTTCCTCAATGTCCCACCACACAGGGAACTGGGAAAATATGAGCAAGGGCTGTTTTCCACTGCAAGGATTTGCCATCAGAGAGCAGTGATTCAGTGGAATCCTTTAAGCCAACAAATATTTGTTAAGTGCATCTTACAAGACCATGGGCAATTATAAAAACCATTTCAATGGGGTTGAATTTGTCAACCTGACATTTATTACATTACACAACAGAGCAGAAGAGATGGCTTTGGTCACACCGCAGAACACAAATGCTGGAATTTTACATAGGAGTGAAATATTTAAACTTCACCAAACGAAGCTGTTCAGATGTGGTAAAGCTGCAGGGCTCCATCTCCACGTTCTAGTTTGAAAAGAACCCAAATTTCAAACATCAAATCCCTTTCAGATCCATGTACCAGTCTCAAGGGAGCAACTTTCCTGTGCACAGTTCCCAGGGCGCGTTTTTCCAGCTTGGCCCCTGTTGTATTTTTTGCAGGAGGAGCTCTGGTCTCACCCACACACACAGAAGGGGGCTCCTGGGTTTGGACCTTGCCCTTTTGGGCATCCCCTCCTTCCTGTTCACATCTGTTTAAGGAATCAAACAGGGTCTGGTGGGTTTATTTCATTTCAATCAGCCCCACCAACACTAGATCAGATATTGGGAAGGAATTGTTCCCTGTGAGGGTGGGGAGGCCCCGGCACAGGGTGCCCAGAGAAGCTGTGGCTGCCCCTGGATCCCTGGCAGTGTCTGAGGCCAGGTTGGACAGGGCTTGGAGCAACCTGGGACAGTGGAAGGTGTCCCTACCTATAAAACTGGGTGAAATTTAAGGCTCCTTCCAACCTAAACCCACCTGTGGTTCTACAAGATTTGCTGACCTGTTTTCCACTCTGTATCAGCCATGCCATTGGTCCAGTTCAGATCTCTCCTGCTAAATCCTTTTAAATCAGTGCACCAAAAACAAGTTCTAAAAAATACATTAAACAAAAAGGGGAAATGATAAGACACTGATTAAAGACCACTCATGTCCCAGGTTACAAGAGGCCAGAAATGCCTTGGTTGTGCAGAGGGAGGACTCAGAACAGAAGGATGGCTGGGTTTAGTGCAAAACCCAGTGTTAAACTAAACTCTGTGCCTTCAAATTTTCACTCTGATTGACAGGAATTTGGCTGATATTGTGGGCAGTTATCACTGCCTGGAAGAAACCCATCTACATTAAAATGTGTGCTGTACAAAACACCCGAGGCTGCAGGCTTCCAGACAGAGAGAGGCTTTCTGACTCTGTGAGCACATAAAGCCTGCAGTGGGCAACTCAGTGTCCCTCAGTGTTCATCCACTTTTCCCATCCTTTACCATTTTTAGCCATTTTATTAAATTTAGTCACTCTCATCACGTTTTGCTGCTTGCACAACTCACCATCCTCGTCACTGGTATTGTCATTTACAAGCACAAAGACCAACCCCAACACTGCTGCCCTTTCCTGACACAGGGACCAAACAGCAGGACAATGATCTTTGGGATTTCAAATACTTCCTTCAGCTGGAAACTGCACTGGCCCCCAGGGGTGAGAAGAAAAGTGGGGTGGGTTTAGTCTTGAACAATCAGAGTTCATAAGTTGAACATAAATTTTGAATATATATATATTTAACTGTATAAATACCTGTTATAAATATCTGTATAAATATCTGTTCTTCATCTAGAAGACTGTATTTTCCTGTATTTCAAACAGTTTACTGAAACACTGCTGCCTCACACCACCCCACACCTGCTGCTGGATCTTCCAGCTATCCCAGCTCCCAGCCATGTCACAGAGCATGGTGGAGTCACCATCCCTGGAGGTGTTCAGAAACCATGTGGGGACAAGGTTTAGTGCTGAACTTGGTGGTGGTGCTGAACTGATGGTCAGACTCGATGATCTGTTAGGTCTTTCCAAACCTTAATGATTCCATGATCCCAGGATTCCAAAATAAAAAGAAAAGGAAGTGAGGAATAAAGTCACAGTAGTTTCAAGTGTCAAATTACTCTCTCATTCATCTTCTGTCGGCCCTTGAAAAAAGAGACAGAAAAGACAGAGAGGCAACATAAAAACGCCTGTGATCTGGTGAGGTACTAAAACCTGCTCTCCAAGGTATCACCTTGGAATTTCTTTACCTAAAAATAGGTTTAAAACGTGGGTTTAGATAAGGTGTTAAAACAGGCTTGAAGCTGAGGGAGGAACAGCAAGTAAGACTTAGACAGCATTACTAACTTCTGGACTTCTGCAAGGTCAAAAAGGCATCAGTTCCAAACAACTTCCTCCCAGCGTTGTAAAGGGGCATCCTAAACAAACTCTGAGACTGCCCAGGGCGCACGTTTGGGTGCAAACTTCCCTCCTTTCAGCCTCTGCTCCCATCCCTCATCCCGCCCCACAATCCACAGCCACCAGCGAGAGCCCCACCGAGGAGCAGAGGGACCTTCCCATCACAGACCCGAGCCCAGCACTCTGAGCTGCCTCTCTCTGTGCTGGCAGCATCCAGGGATTCATTAGTGCCAGAAGCCGGCGCTGGTCGTCACACAAAAATACCCTCAGGCAAATCCCTGGGGTTTGGTAGAGCCGGACCAGAAGGATTTGCATAGAATTCTCAGCTGCAAAGCATCAATGTCTCTGCTTCCCAAACACGCTGGCGTAACACTTCCCTCAATCTCTTTTAAAGCCATGGCGTTAATCCTGGTTTGTGTTTTCCAGCACACGCCCTAAATGAGCTGTGAGAAAACGTCCGGAAGGTGTTAAGCACGAGCGGGATGTGGAGGGTGTCTCCTATGTTCTCCTCCTCATCCCAGAATTTACAGACAGCCTGGCACAAATGCTGTGTCCCGTGCTGTCAGCGCTGGCCCAGCCATCCATCCCCCCAGTCCATCCAAAAAGCTGGATGAGAAGCAGAAATACAGCTAAATTACAAAATTATACCGAACAAATGATATAACTTTGAATCATAAAATCATGGAACGGTTTAGCTTGGGAGAAACCTTAAAGCCCATCCAGTGCCATCTCCTGCCATGGGCAGGGACACCTTCTACCAGCTCAGGTTGCTCCAAGCCCTGTCCAGCCTGCCCTTGGACACTGCCAGGGATGGGAGGTGTAGTTTTACCAGTGTAGTTTGTTCTTAAATGGCAGAAGTTACAGTTTCACACCCAAATAATCCCAGAGCTGCCTATTTTTCCCTGCTAGATTTTGATTGGCCTAAAACAATATACCTGGGTGAGAATTTGAGAGAGACACACAGGCCAAAACCATCTCAAGGTTCCCAGATTTCTGTGGCCAGTTTGGCCACAGCCTTTGAGGAGGACACACTGGAAGAGCATTGTACTGATTAAAGACAAAATATTGAAGTATAAAATTGGTTTGATGTTAAATTCCCCGAGGTTTTTCTGACAGGTCTCGGGATGGCCTCACGAATGGGCTGCTGGCTGCAGGTGAAGATGGAGTGGCAGAGAAGCCCCAGGTGCTGCAGAACAGTTCCCTCTGCAGAAATCAGACCCAGCTCCCAGTCCAGCACCAGTGATCCCGTCACAGCTGGAGTTTCCCTTTCAGTGCCTCATTTGCTCCCACATCTTTCTCTGACCTGGCTGTGTTTCTGGCACCCCTGAGATCCAGGTCCATCCCACCTCATGGGTCTCTGCAAGCTCACGGCTGCCTGCTTTGGGAGTTCCGTTCCCAAACATCTCCTGACAAAACCTAACTAAACTGGGAGTCTTTTGACTTGGCCTTTGTTCTCTGATTTCAGGTTAGTGGGGCTTGGCACTCATGGCTTACACAGCCACATAAGGAATTCCTGTTCCTGTTGGACCCAGTCCTGTGGGGTTTGGTTTGTCTAAAGGTTAAGGAGTTCTGTGTCCTGGCTTTGCCCCAGGGGCTGCTCCTCGCATGCACAGCAGGGCTGTGTTTGTGTCGCCATGGGAATCCCCGGGAGCTCTCACAGCCCCGGCCTTCCACCCACGTGAGAACGGCCCCGTGTGACCTCCTGGGTGAGTCACATCCCTACACAAACCTGTCCATCCCAGGTGCCAGCAGCCAGTGAGGGGTGAATTTACAGCTCCAGGAAACGTCTGCTCGGCTTTGCTTCCAGTGAGCACCAGAGCAAAACCTGTTATGTCAACACAAGTGGTTGCACAACCGGCTCCTGGCACTCGATCCCACATCCACTCCTGTGCACAAGGAGCTCTCCTGGAAAACCACCTCTGTGTGCTCTGTTGGAACAGCTCTGCAGGTGACCACTCACACTCAGGGCTCAGGTTTCATCCCACAGACAAACGTGCCCAGGGCAACGGGAAAGGGCATTGGCTGTAGTCCCATTCCCTGCCAAAATGGATTTTCTTCCCACCAACACAAACACACCACCTTCACCAGTGCAGGGTAGCACTTCCATGTTCTTCAGGCATGAAGGATCTTCCATGTGCTGCCTCTACAATCATGTTTGAAGCCCAAAATAATTCATTCTCTAAATCTACCTTTTTCTGCCTCCTAGGGATCAGACACTGGGTTGGAAAAAAATGCTGTACGCACAAAGCAGAAAAACCTGGATTAAAGAGAGGGAAAATGAGAAACTAAGGATTGCATTTTTAGGTATGGGAAAACTCTGTGTGATTGGTGTCACATTGTGTGTCAGAAGAGGTTTTTCCCTGCATTATTATTCTCCTTCCACATTATTTTTAATAATGTGAGAGGAACATCCCTGCTTTATAATGAATCCAAGATTAAAGGCAGCAAAGACTCATCCCGTGCACTGGCAGTCTTGTGAGCTGCCCCACACCACTGAGCTGCTCCACATCTCTTCACAAAAAAACCCTGAAAATAGCCCACAAATTATCAAAATAAAACTGTCTGAAAACAGCAGGTGACAAATAGAGTTTTATTTTTTATCATCTGGTAACACTGTGATAATATAAACTGTATAAAGCATGATAAAACTCTTCCATGAAACAGAGTAGGTACATAATATAAAATAAAAAAATACAAATATTACATTACCAAAAGGAAAGAAAACATTTAAAGAAAATATTACAATAATATAATGGTACCAGTTCCTTTCTGTATTCCAGAATTTACGGAAAATATTTAAATTATGCAGCACTAATATAAGTTACTTTTATTTTCTCTCTTGATTTTAAACATGCACTAACTGAAACGGAAATAAAACCTATTGATCAATACAGGAAATGTTATTTAACCACAGAAATTTGCATGTAGACTTGGACCAGCCTAGGCTGGTGGGAGGTGTCCCTGCCCGTGGCAGGGGGTGGAAGGAGATAAACTTTAAGGTCCCTTCCACCCCCAACTATTCCATGATTCTTTGGAGCAGTGGCTGTTAAAAGAAATACATTGTAATTATTTCCCTTCCCAGGGATTTACTGATATTAGCACTTAAAGTTTTCAGAGGTGCAGCTGCATTTTCTGTACACTTGCAGAGTTACAGCAATACTGGTTGAGATGGTACTAAAATAATCTCTGTCCATGCACAGTCTTTCATTATTCAAAGTGCTAAGAATATATTTTTAAAATAGCCCTTAAGAGTTCACATTCTTACCCGGGCACGTTTCACCAATCCCCAGAAACATTGCCACTGTCTCTTTGCAAAAATGTGTTATTTTCATCATGCTCAAATGCAAAATCATTGTCAATTTATGAAGAAACATTCAGGTCAGAAATACACAAACTGACAATAATTTGACACATGACTCAAGAGTTCAAGCAATGTAATTTTGAGGACTAAATAACAAAAACAAAATATCAGAGGTTTAGTTTTTTGCTGAGCGGTACAGACATTCTCACATAGCAGTAAAGCAGATTTCAAATTTTTTTTCCTAATTCCATCTTGCACTTCAAGCTATGCCCAGTTTACATCAATTAAAATCAATTACCCCTCCACAAGAAACCAGTGTTTACAGTTTTATAAGAAAACAAAAGGACACTGAACCCAGTGATCTCCAACTAATTTCCACAGTTTTAAAAATGAGGATCTCAGCCTACTGAAATGTTTTTAGTTCTTAAAAAAGCAGTACCAAATGCTATTGGAACATGAGCATTCACAAGAAGATGTGTTCAGGAGTGCTGAGTGGAGCAGGGATGCTCCACTCGAGTCCTGTTGGCTCCAGTTCCAAAGGCAGGAGCGGTTTCTGGGCGGGCCAGGGGCAGGGCCAGGCCCGGCCTCTACGTGTGGTTGTTGTTGAGGTTGCTCTTGTTGAAGAATCTCCTGGCCTCCACGCTGCTGAGGGACACGGAGCAGCGCGAGGGGTTCTGCCTCCTGTACTCGATGCTCTCCACCATGGCCTCCTTGATCACCTGCAGGGAGCAGCACAGCAGGAAAACTCACACTTGTATTGCTCTGAAATGGACAGAAACAGCCCCTTCTCCCCCTAACAGCTGCTGCTCCCACTTTTAGTCCTGCACCATCCCTGAGCAAAGGGATGGAGGAGTTTTAGTACAAATTTTAGTATTAGTACAAGTTTTAGTATTTCTTGATTTTAACATGGTTAGCAAAAACTTGAGGGAGGCCACTAACACCAAAGAAGCCACACAAAAATACACAGTATTTATTTAAAAAGCCCCAGTGAAACTGAGAAGGGTAAATCCAAACACTGAGAAAATTCATATTTCAAGAATGTAGAAAGTAATTATTATGTTAAGAAAGATTAAATCTTCACTTGTATTTCCTTTGTGCTGATGTAACAAGTTCACTTCACTATACTGATTTAAACCTCCATATCTTTATCTGGAATGGTCATTGTCACTCCACAGATGTTGGGATCATGATGTCATGTTTCACCAACTATCAATTACAAGTAATTATTATTAAGTTAGCTGATAAAGAAATTTCCTTCAGAGAAAACTTCCAGTGTCCTTTTTGTCCAATTAGACAAAAGAAACTGAACTGCACATCATGTTTACAAATGTTTATAAATGTAAAATCCTACACATCTTAAAGAGTCCCCTTTGCTGAGTTATCCTGAATGGCTTGGGATGGTAAAATGGCAAAACAAAGGCAAGAACTGAATGAGAAAATCAGGCAAACAGTGAGGCAGAACCTTCTGTAGGGCAGATTTAGGGCTTTACTCCCATCACCCACTTCCCCCTGTAACAATCCAGCCCCATTAACCCCCCACACTTACATCCATGTTATTGAGGGTGTTGAACTCCATGAGGTCATGGAGCCTCTTGAAAGCCTCGTTGGGATACTGGAAGTTGAAGGTAGAGAAAGGTGTATCTGGATCATCAAAAATGTCAAAGTCTGCAAAATCCTTCTCTTCCTGTGTTTCTCTGGGAACACCTGCACAGGACAAATACAAAAATTCCATCCAAATGTTAGGGCTTAGGATTTATAACCTTATTTTTAACAGCTCCTTTGAGTTAATTCCCTAAGGACTGTGGACAAAACTTGAGTTGTTTCAGGGACAAAACATTCCTAGTACATAACCACCAAGTGATTCCAGAGGAACAGGTGGATTCAACATCAGGAATTGTGAGCTCACCTGGAGCTTTGTACTTCCTGAAGTTGATGTTGGCCAGCACGAAGTGGATGATGGTTGGACAGTCCTTCTCCGAGGAGGTGTCCTTTGGTTTGAAAACATAGCACTCCTTCATGCCCTCACGGTCAAACACATTGGGGTCTATCTTGGGGAAAGGAAGCTTGTTCATTTTAGCCCATTTTTCAGCCAGCAGGATTTCCTGGAAAGAGGAGAAACACTCAGGTGCACAAAAGCTTCCACTGCAAAGTCAGGAGGTTTGCAGAGAAAGGAATCATGTGGGGTGGTTAATGTCATCCATAAATTATTAAGTCTCCAACACAGGAAGGTCATGGAGGGAGTCCAGAGGAGGCACCAGGATGATCAGAGGGATGGAGCAGCTCTGCTGGGAGGAAAGGCTGCGAGAGCTGGGGATGTGCAGCCTGGAGAAGCTTTGGGGTGACCTCACTGTGGCCTTCCAGTGCCTGAAGAAGCTGACAGGAAACATGGAGAGAGACTGTTTACAAGGGATGGAGTGACAGGACATGGGGGAATGGCTTCCCACTGCCAGAGAGTAGTTTAGATGGGATATTGGGAATAAATCCTTCCCTGTGAGGGTGGGCAGGCCCTGGCACAGGGTGCCCAGAGAAGCTGTGGCTGCTCCTGGATCCCTGGAAGTGTCCAAGGCCAGGCTGGATGGGGCTTGGAGCAAGCTGGGACAGTGGAAGGTGGCCCCGCCCATGGCAGGGGTGGGATGAGGGTAATGTCCCTTCCAGCCCAAACCACTCTTTGGTTCTCAGGATTAATCAAGCCCATCTCAGCCAGATGAACCAGCAGGACCAACTGAGCACCTCACTCACCCTGCCCAGGCTCCACCACCTGCCACATGAGTCACAGGAAGGAATGTGGTCTGCCCCAGAAACCTGGGGGAGAATTTAGAGACCTGACAGGGAGGGAAAAGCCATCCATAATTTTACTTTGCAAAGCAGTACCAGGTGCTGTGGCAACCACTGGGAGCTGCTAAACACCAGGTATTGTTGTGCTCAGTCAATCCCTGCACACAGTGGCCTCTCAAAGCACACTGAGTGAAGAGCACTGGAAAACAGGCTTCTTTTTCCTCATGACAACACAGTAAACAAGATAATTTGTAAATAATGACTCAAAAGCATGTAATGAGGGTGTGTGAGAGGGAGGAGAGGGAAGGTCAAACATCTTTAATCTTGGTTTTCAATGAAATAGGACCCTTCTTTGGACGACTGTTTTGGATACGCAAGAGATTAAGAGATAGTGGGTGTAAAATGGTAAACCAAGGCTCGAGTCATTGAGTAAAATATTAGAGTGCTACTATAGATACAGACCCGCTTCTGAGGTGGCATTTGCTCTTTGCAATGCACCAATGGGACAGAGCTGGTTCCTGTTCCTGTCCTCTGCCTCAGCACACATCTACTTGAGCTTCAGAAACAATGCACCATGCCCTTCAACACAGGCTTCTGGAAAACCTGAGGCACCATCTAATTTTCCCACCATTTTTTATCATGTTAAGGAATTTTTTGCCTTTTGAAAATGACAGTTTAGAGAAAAACCTTCAGGATGCCACTTGAGTGCTAATTAATCTCTCCAAGTTCCCCAAAACAATCCAGAAAATTGCAGCTGACAAAGACAGAATGCTAAGGGTAGCAGAAGTGACCATATACAGCCTTTTGCACTGACTCCACCTGTGGAGTGTTAAAAAAGGAGGAAAAATATGTTTCAGAGACAATGGCAGTGCTGTGTCATCAAATTTAGCTGCTGGGGCAAATGCTTTAGCTGCTTTTGTCAAACTCTTGACAAAAAAAGAAAGTAGATACATTCCTATGCAAATAGAATATTAAAGGAAAAAACAGACTCTGGGATTCAGTCATTTAAGGAAAAACAAAGGATCTCAAGCACTAGGAAGCCTTCTCAGTGCTCTAGTCTTCCCAGTAGCCCCAAGAGACCTGGGGATTACAGGAACTTCTCCTTTTTATTCTCCTGTAATTTGGCTTTGCAGTTGGCAGCACTGATCTCAAGATCATTTTCCTACTAGTGTTATTTTCTAATGTTGTTTTGAGAGTTTTGTCACTCCACGACAGCTGAAGGAAAAGAATTCTCTGTTTGTTCTAACTGAAATTTGTCTGTAAAGCAACAAGGAATGTCAGTTGTTTCTCACACAGGAATGTTTTCTGAGTTTCCTTTAAAATTATTTTAAAAATCCATTTGGGTTTTAAAATAAATAATGCATCTTTTTTGAGGATGGTAGAATCATTAACTTTGGGAAAGACTTCCAAGATCATGCAGATCAACCAAATGCCAGCAGGCCCACTAAACCACAGCACAAAGTGAGACCCTCACAGCAGTCTCTGAAGTGCTGGTTTTTCTGTAGCAGTTCCCAAAATGATCCATGTAAAGGCTTTGGGATCTGCTGGAGCTGTGTGCAGGTTGTGCAGACTGACAGCTGTGCTTTCTACACCTGCTGCAGAAAACAGCCATGCACTTACTCCCTGTTTTCCTCTTGCTGTTTTGGTCTGGTCTGGATGGATTTAAGAGTCCCACTTAAACCAGTGCCAGGATTATCCTGGTGAGCTGTAGATGAACAGTTAGCCCTGATTCCAAAAGGTTATTTATTTAGCAATCCTGAGATGATGCATTTCTGCAGGATGATGATATGAAACCATTTACATCACAGCACACAGAGGAGAGCAGCTGGGCAGAGGGAGAGTACGGCAGGGAAAATGACTTAATTGTTTAATTCTGACAGAAAATAAAACTGCAACTCAGTGCCAAAGCGAAACTTCCATAAAAACAACCGAGCACTCCTGCTTCAAAGGAAATTTCATTGTCCCTCTTTGTGCCAGTTGCCTCATGGAAGGCATGTAAACAGGAACTGAGGCACAGGGCGATATTCTGCCTTGACGTGGAAAGGAATATTCCAAAGCTGTGGATACAACAGCACTGAGGCCTTTCTGGGACCATGTGGAATAGAACTGAGTCACCTTAAACTCCTGAACCCAGGAAAGGAAGCGCCTGTGTCACTTACTTTGAAAGGAGGGCTGGAATCACTTGGCCTGGCCGAGAAATCAAAGGAGATGATGAGATCCACCCCTCTCTGGGGCCTTAGGATGAGCGGGTAGGGCAGGTTAAAGGTCAGCCCACTGTCCACAATGTGGATCTTCTTGCTCTTCACATCCAGGGGCTCATAGATCCTCTCAAACTCATCAGGATCTGCATGGAACATGGGAAAACCAAAGCAAGCAGGGACACCTGAGTTAGGAACTAAGGTTCGGATGAGTTTTCCAGTGTCTCCTTTAAGTTCTGGAGAGAGCATGGAATTTGAAGTGCACACTGTATCCCAGATAAACACACCATGAATTCAAGTGAAACTAAAACTCTTAAAAACTGGAGAATGAGGTGAAAAGCCAGAACTGAAGGACCCTCAGGAGGCCAAGTTCACGAGGCAGACTGAGGTGGCTTGAGGCGAACCAAAGGGGACAAACACCCAGGTCTGATCCCAGCCCTCCCACCTTCACTCCATCATCCCAAACAATCCATACGCAGAGGAAAAAGTTTATGGGATGTCAAGAGACATCTGTGGGTGTCAGAGGATGGTAACACACTCTGTTCCATGGTGCCAGTGACAGGACAGGAGCAGTGGCCATAAGCTGAAACACAACAAGTTCCACCTCAACATGAGGAAGAACTTATTTCCCTGGAGGGTGCAGAGCCCCGGAACAGCTGCCCGGGGAGGGCGTGGAGTGTCCCTCTCTGCAGACATCCCAAACCCCCTGGATGTGTCCCTGGGTGACCCTGCCTGGGCAGGGGTTTGGCCTGGCTGATCTCCGGAGGTCTTCCAACCCTAATATTCTGTGATCCCCTCAGTGTCCTACAACTCCTGTCCAAACCTATTCCCCCAGGCTTCCTCCCAACCCCACGTCCTTCCCAGCTCTCCCAAATTTCCCCAAAAATCCTCAATGTGACTCTGCCCTCCTGTGGCACTTGTCTATGTCTGCTTCTGTTCATTAAATTGGGACTATCAGGTCTTGTTTTCCAACCTGCACCAGAGCTGATGACCTCACACTCACCACCCCACCAGGAACAAAGGGAAATAGTGACCCATATCCATAATTTAAGCACGGGACAGAATTCCCTGACAGCCACTTGCTGCTGGTGCTGTCCCAGTGTGGTATCCACCACTTTTTTCTCTAAGCCCAACCTGACAACGTTTCCCTCTAACCCCAACATTCTCTCAAGTGCAGCTCAGGAAAAACCAGTCCATTTTCCCTGGGTGTCTTCACACTTATCCAGGTCTCTGGACACTAAAAAATGAAACTCTCTGGACACTACTAATCTATCCCTGCTGTACTTAAAACTTCTCCCCTGCCTGTCTTCTCCTGTTCCAGACCTTACAAATATTTCCAGTGCATGGTTTTGCTTTTTAACAGAAAAATCTAATGCTCATATCTATAGAGGGCAGTGTAATGTAAGGAATGCTGGATAGAAAAATATAATTACTTCTGCTATAATTGAACTTCCTGGCACCTACTTATTGACAACAATAGTAATCTGGAAAAAAATAAAAAAGGGTATTTTTGAAGCAAAGAAAATCTATCAAAAATAATTCTAAGTCTTGTCCCTGTTGTTTCAGGAGTGAGCACCAAACAACATCTTAAACCAGATGACTTCATTTTATTTCTGTTGTTATCTATAAGAGGGCCCTTTTCTAAGTAATGAGTCACCATTTTCCCACTACTTGCCTTGATTTCTAAAGGAGAGAACACTTTTAAATCACTGCCTATTGCTAAAGAGCTAAATGTGTTTATAAACCTAGTTTAGAGCCAGATATATTTCATAATCATGAATTAGCATAAATGAATGAAAATGTATCAGTATTTATCAGATTCATCACAATTTAAAAAAAAAAGGTAAACAATGCACATTGACCTACAGTTCCCTTTAGCACAAGCAGACCAATTTGATTTTCCTCCTCTTGTTTAAAGACAACATAATTTAACCCTTGCTCTCACTAGAACTTCTACAGAATTACAAAAATATTTTTGATCAAGTTTTATTATGCTACAAAAATTAATTTGAAAGATCCTTTAATCAAGAACAGCATCAGATATAACAGTGTTTGTGATGGGAGTGTTATTACTGCCACACAGACTTCCTCCCAACACTGAAGAATGAGATGGATCCTATTGCTTACAGCCCTCATGACCCTAAAATCAAATTTTCAAAATAATCTTAATAATCTTAACAATCAAAATTATCTTAATAATCTTTTAAAGGAGAAAACATCTTAATGGTGTCAATAAATTTATAAGAGCCACATAAATGGGTTTCAGTAATCACAGTCTTCACAGAATCCCAGAACCCCAGAGCCTGGGACATGAATTTTCAGCCTTTTAGGAAAGATGCATTCCTATTACCAGCACCTTGCAAACTGGCAGAGGATGTGGCACTTGTGGACAGGGTTTAGTGGCAGTGCTGTGCTGATGGCTGGACTTGGTGATCTTAAAGGTCTTTTCCAGCCTTAACAACTCTGTGGGTCTTGTTTACCAGCCCAGCTCCATGTTTAGCCTGCTCAGTCCCGTCAGCTTCCCAGCAATGGGATACACAGACAGATATTTGTTAGGAAATCATAAAGAGGGCACATCCCAGAGACCAAATCTTCCACAGATGGCAGCTCCAGTGGAAGGGGGGAGATGAGAAGGGCATTTGCTACTGACGTCCATCTACTACAACTGTTTCCATAAATAATGAAATAAGGAAGCAGAGATTAGGGGTTATTTTTCCCCATTGTTATGCACTTGGCATTTTGTCAAAATGCTCTGGTGTGTTGCAACATCGAGAAAAGAAACAGAACAACTCTAGAGTTCACAATGAAATCATTCCTGATGAACTAAGAAAATGCTTAGCATTATCTCCACAAATAGAATCTGTGGAAAAGCAAAGCCAAGGGTTTTACTTCCAGACCAAGCAGCTGGGATCTCTGCTGCAGGCACTGCAGACCCTAAATTCAATCCTCAGTAATGACTGTAAGACTGCCTTAGGTCAGCCACAGTTCATCCTCTGCAGAGGGTTTGGGATAACTGGAGAAGAAAGTATTATTGATACCCTTTTTGATTCACTTATTTCTCCTTTGGAGTGTCTGGCAATAAGGGAGAGAAAAAGGGAGAGCCTTAAAGCAATACAGACTTCTTTCTGCACTCAATATGACAGGTAAACTGCCAGTGCAGGAATAAATATGCACAACTTAAATGCATCCAGTGCCACAGTAATCTAAGGATTTAAATTTTACACCACAGTCTCCTTTCTATCTGCGCCTCTGGGCTCCTCAGCTCTTCCATATATTAGGAAAATTCACAGCATTAAAATGTGGATACACTCATCACACTACTGAATGATTACGTTTTATATTAACTACTGATGTTTCAAGGGGTTTTTAACTATTCTTGACAATAATATTGCAACCACTCACAGCTGTCAGATCTGAGTTGTTACTGCAGGCTTATGAATGTAGGCTTTGGCTAACAGCAAAAAACTGCATTCATGTCAAACTTTTCCCATTTTAACCCACAGAAGTTTCAGAAACTCCAAAAGTAATTGTGTCAGAGGTGCAGAGTTCTGTCAAACCAGCATTCTATTTCCATCAAAATCAAATCCCAGGAAGTTGATAGTTGATTCTGAAGACTATCCACGTGTCTTAATTATGCAAAATTCTCATCAACTGTCATTTTTTCCAACTATAAATTTCCTACCCACTTTCCTGCCTCTTTTCCAAGTACTATAAATATTAAGACTACTCAATTGTAAACACCTCTGAGATGACAGAAATATTTAGAAAGTGGAGCCCAGATGGAAATGACTCTCCAAGCTCTGCAAGGGATTTGTTACATTAACAAATACACATTAGAGCACGGCTGATACTTAAGCTTTTAAATGACATCTGGTACTTACTGTTGCTTAATGAGCAGTTGGGACAATCTCCTTCCTCTGAATAGGAAATGAGGGCTGAGGAGAATGCTGCTGTCACCAGGGATGGTTGGTAGGGCTGTGCTGGGAGGAACAGCCTGGAAGGAACACCCCCTTCAGAGAGGTGCAGTTGTTCTTTGTTTGAGGGATCACAGAATCATGGGAGGGGTTGGGTTGGAAGGGACCTTAAGATCACTCAGTGCCACCCCCTGCCATGGGCAGGGACACCTTCCACTATCCCAGGTTGCTCCAAGCCCTGTCCAGCCTGGCCTTGGACACTCCCAGTCTCAGAAGAACACCAAGAAATTAACTGCCTTTCACTGAGCAGATTGCAGTGAACACTAAGGCAAAGGCTCCAAAATCCTAACCAAACACAATTATTCTTCACAGCTACTGTCCCACACACCACATCCCTCATGGTGTACGGGAAGACTTTGAGCTTCTTTTGCAAATTCATATTTTTCTGAAATTCTTATCCTCTATCCCCATTCTTGCTTAAGCCAACATGAAATGTGAATGCATCTGCACATCAGGGACCCTGGAATGGGAGTGGTTTGTCAGGGGGATTCACACTGGGAAGAACATGGTGTCAGCAAAGTAAGAATCTATCAACTGTGTCAGGGAAGGCTCTTCCTCCAGAGGGTGATCAGGCACTGAACAGGCTCCCATGGGAATGAGCTCCAAGGCTGCCAGAGCTCCAGGAGCTTTTGGACAGTGCTCTCAGGGATGCACAGGGTGGGATTGCTGGGATGTCTGAGCAGGGCCAGGGGTTGGACTCCATGATCCTGGTGGGTCCCTTCCAAAATGCACTGATTCTGTGATCCTACAGGTGAAGAAGTGTGTTGCCTCCAGGGGTTTTTCAAAAGACAAAGACAGCAGATGAGCTACAAAGGTTTTGCTACGGGGAAGCCCTGCAGGAGAACAAGGAAATGTTTCATTTCCACCAGCAGGCTTAGCATCAACAAGAGCCAAGGAGCAACCTGGATAGGCTTTGGAGAAGGCCAAGAAAGTGGATGTAACAAAGGGCACCATACACTAAAGCAGTTTGTTCCCCTTCTGCCTAACGAAGAACCGCTGTCTCTGCAGTGGCTGTTCCACAGGCCGTGCCAAGGGACAGGGCAGGGGGCAGACAGAAGTCACTGTGTGGTGCCCTTTGAGCCTCCCAGTCCCCTCACAAGCTCTGCTGCTGGACAATCCCCAGGGTGCTGTCGTGACCCTGCCGGGGTGTGATGTTATCGTGCGGGGAACAGGCTGCCTGCGCCTTCCCCAATGACCACACACAGCACCAGCGCTCTGGGAACTGACCTGCGACCGCCGCCGGCTCCTCCTCTTCCAGGGACTCCTGGGTGAGCAGCTCTGCCAGAGGGGACAGGGGGTAGCAGCTGTTGAGGTTCAGGCCCAGCATGAAGTTATGCACCTTGCCGGCGCGGCCCTCGCGTGTGTTGAACAGGGCGCTGTCCCCCACCAGGGCCATCAGCATGCGCTGCACCCAGCTCTCCTGGCTGCTCTCCTGCCTGCTCTCCTGCTGCCTCTCCTGCTTGGCCTCAGTGCCTGCACACAGAAATGGAAACACTCAGCAGCGGTATTTAAACATAGCAAGTGTAGCCCCAGCATTTCAGTGCCTTACAAAATAAAGCATCTAAGAAAACAGAGAAAATCTTTTAGTGAGACAGGGAATGGATGACGCAGCTTTGCCACAATGATTTCAGAGGACTGCAGAGAATCCATCCTTTCAACTTCACAGCCCAGAGAAACCTTTCATCTGCACCACAACAGTGTGGATGTGTCCATCAGGAAAACAGACTGGGAACGTTAGATGACCTGAGCAACACTTAATTAGTCTGACGGCTTTCTCTGTAAGCTCTGCTGGGCTCAGGGATAGACTTGAGCTGGTAAGATCTATACTTGATGTACACATAAAAAATTCATCTGGATATGCATTGACAGCTTTCTCCATTCTTCCTGCCTGTTACAAATCCAGCTTTCCTCAGGAAAGCAGAGTTAGTCGGCATAAAGGAAAATGCTATAGCATGGGAATTCTAAAAGACCTGAAATTATCATTACAGTAAACTGCAAACTACTATTAATATCTGGCTTTAACTAACTAAAGAGTACAATGAAAGATCCAGACTTAGATGTCTGCAGCTGGAGCTCGCAGTAAAAATTACCTGGACTGGCACCACCCTGCATTCATTTATCCGTCAAAACTTGACTTTTTGGGGTGTTTTGGATAAGGAAATAATTCAGGCTCAAGCTTGATACTTTAAATCCAGCTTCCAAACTTGCCTCTTTAACCCAGGCTTTAAAGAGAAAACATCAGAAAAGTCCAACATCTGTGCAATAACATTCTATGGAAGTGAGAAGGATTTCCAAGTGTTTACAATCCAAGATTTGTTGGTTGTTCACTATGGCTACAAACTAGGAGAGAAATGTGTTTGGTGCTGGCTGTAGTGCTTAAACAGGAAATCCACAAATAAACACAAAACCTGGTACCACCTACGATCTTACACATAAGGGGAGCTGAAGAAGCAATCACTGAGCTGAGCTAATGACATAATTCCCTGTCTCACCATAAAGGATTTTCTTTTCTTCTGTTGATCCTGAAATCACAAACAGCTGCATTCCCATCTTTGCTCCATTTGTTAAAAATAAGACCAGATTTTTGCAGGCGAAAATCCCTTCCAAAAATATCAATCAAATACAGAAAGCTGACTAAAACACCAGAAATCTCTAGGTGCTTTAGGCACTTGGAGAATAGGATATTCTCACTGCCCAACATTCCCTTTGTGGTTGTGGCTCTTCTGGACATCTGGATTTGGGCACTGTTACAAACACTGTGCCATGCACGAGGAATTTCCTGCATCAGATGTCATTTGTAAAAGGGCTAGAAGTCACCTGTGAGTGCTGGAAACACACACCAAACCCCTCTCAGGTAGATATTTTATCAGGAAACCCTTGAAAACAATGTCTAGTGTTGGTTTAGTGGGCTGGCAGCAATTCCAAGGTGCCTCTGAGCTCAGCAGCTTGCTAGAAACAGACTTCTGCAGAGCTCTGGTCCAGCCAACCACTTTTTTGGGTGTATGTGGAATTCCAGACACATGTGAGAAAATCATCTGATGATCAGCTTGAGCAGGACATGAAGTGAAGCCCAGAACCTCCTGGGGTCTCTTGTTCTCTATTTTGCTGAGCCACACAAAAGCTGATGGAAAAAGGAAGTGATGAAATGAAATCTGAGCATTTCCTTACCTTTTGGATGCTGTGATTCATCTTCACTGTCTGAGCTGTCATTGCTCACAAGGTGCTTTAGCCTAATATTTTCTGTTGAAAGAAATATAAACTCCTTTAAACTGCTGGGGTTTAACTGGCAGAACAGTTAAGAATTTCAAAACAATCTGAGTCATAAAATTCTCATTACAAAGACAATTCAATCTTTGTAATAGAAAACACAGCTGAAGAGACTGGGTCTGCTGTGGACATTAGAATGTGAGCAGCAGGTATTGGATTTAGCCTACAATTTTTGGTGTGGAAAAGGAAATGTAACACTAATGCAGTACCTCCCACCCCCCTCTGCACCACATACCTGACACACTTTATTCACCCTCATTAACATGCAGATGTTTAGCTTCTGTCCTCTCAGTAGCTCTTACTGAACTAGGAAAATATTACTGTGGTGCCAAGGTGGCACTGGGACATCTCCAGCTCTGCTCCAGACTGTAGTTACAAGTCACGTTAATATTTTCACATCTGATCCCACTTCAAAGAATATTTTTTAAATAATATGTGAAATGAGTCACAGATGACAGATAACATTCTGTGTCTCACTATCTTTCAAAAGCAGACTTTTCCATGATCACATTTATTGACAGGGATCCTCCATGAGGAGGTGTTAACACTCATGAGTTGTACCAGAAATAGGAACCTGGAGGTCTCATTGTCATCCATAAAGAACTTATCAAACAGCTGAATTCCATCCATTAAGGAGGCAGACAAAAGTTATTATTTAAAAACTCTCAATCTACATTTTCTCTTCTTGCTCTTCAGAAAGATCTGGCTGTCTAGGACAATTTGTTTATTGGTCAGATCTTCCCCTGTAATTCTGCCTTCTCAACAGGCAACAAAAGTGTAAAAAAACCTTTCATCATTAGCTACATTCTCAGATAAAACTCAATAAAGTCCATCCAAACCAAGCCACAACTTTCTTTACAGTCATCTTGCCATTTGTGTGCTAGGAGTGAAACCAAAACCACTCAATTTGCAAGCAAAGGACCAGATACCAACAGGCTGTGGTTAGAATGGAGCAATTTAACAGCCCAGAGATGAGAAAGTTTAGGTGCATTTTGATAACCCCTTTAATAAAACAATCCAGTGCCAAGAGACTGCACAGGTAACTATCAAGTACTTGTCAGCTCTGCTCTCCAAAAATCACTCAACATAAAGAGAGGATTCTGTTAGCTCTAGAAGAGAGCTGGATAGATGCATGTGACTTTCAGCAGCTCTGAATGACCAGAAACAGAAGTGAAAGAAAGGAAGGAATGTTCCCCCCACCTCAGCAGCATCCAGCAGTGCCAGCAACTAAAGGTAATTAATTCCACATTCTTAAATGACTACCAGCAGAGCCAGCATTCCAGAGAGGGAGAATCTTGCTAGTAATTGCTCTGCATAGTGGAATTATTTATTAATAGTACCTAATTCTTCTTCCATGGTGGGCCCTTTATTCTGAGAATTGGAGACACCAAGGACTCTGTTAAATAATATTGAAAATGCACTGCCCCAGACACCTGGAAGAGAAAAAATAAACAATGAATGGTGCTTGGCAGAAGGAAAATAAACTCCACATATCTTAATAAGTACTATTTAAGCAGTTGCTTGCTCCCTGAACACATCTCTGAGTTTTGAGCGGGCCAAGTCATAAACTTAGATGTCCAAATCAGAATATAAACCCATGGAAATAAGAAACAAATAAACAATGCCAATCCATGTCTGTGAAATTTTTCAAACTAATGTCTTCCAACAAACAGAGCTCCACTTCCTGCCTCACACTTTGAGTGACTGCATTTAAAAGTCCATACTCTATGAAACTGCTTTATTTTTAAGCCTCTTTCTGTCACATACTCACCCATCAGGAAATGCAAGGGATTTTCAGCATATTTCTTCACCACTGTCCCCATAAAAAACTTGCTTCCAAACAAATCAGGAGACATGAAAGTGCCATACTTGGCCATTCCAATTTCATATGGACTGAATTCCACCCAGTCTGCAAAGTCAGAAACAAAACTGTGCTCAGTCAGAAACCTCAGCCTGAATAGAAACAGAGGAGAACACAGAAATGAACCAAGCCAATACATTTTAATGAAATGGGAAGCCAAATAACCACTAGGAATATCAAATCAAGGTCAATGATGTCTCAGCAGGGAAAGAATCCTCATTCTCTCTTATCACAATAAACTTTGGTGGAAAGAATGAGGTTGGAAAACCAGAGGTATAAAAGGAGAGATCACAAGTGAGGAACACACAGTGACATCTGGTTTTCATCCCCTGCTTCAGCATGATTCCCTGCCACATGTGGGCCTCAGCTCCAAGCCGCTTTTCCTTCACTGCAATTCCACCAAAAATATGGAGAGCAGTGACAGAGGTGCTACAAAACCAACACTGAATATCCCAAGGGTTGTGAAATATTCTAGCAGAGGCATTTGGATCCTACCCAAACCGAAAGTTTTGCAGGAAATCCAATATCAAAAGGCAAAGCTGAGAGGCAGCTGATAAGCCTATCAATACAAACATTGCCAGAGATATCTTTAAAACTCGATTTTATTGAACAGAAAGCTCAAGAAAAATATAGAATAAAATGTTGAAATGCATTTTCTGATCTTAGCAGAAAATATCAGAAGTGATTTGCATTCTATTGATGTAGGCCTTTGAAAATAGGTCTTAGCTGACTTGGAAAAGCTTTTTTTGGTATCAGTGGAGTTGCTTCCATCAGAGAAATCAGTTCAAAAAGGGAGCAAATAACAAACAAAGCATATCATATTCTCTTTTTAGCATTTCACCCATTCATTTATTTCACCTTCCCTATTTTTTAGCAGGGATTGATTTGAGTGGAAATAAATCAGAAGTAATTCTGAAAGAGAAAGGCAAAAGAAACAGCTTTGAAATATCCCCACATGTCACGGAATGCCATCCACCCTCAGGATATTCCTGCTGACGTGTGGGGCAGAAGGTGAACACTTGTCCTGAAAAGGAAAGATTTAATCATGACTGCTGGGAGTTTCATTTCTCAGGGTAATGCTTATCTGAGCTAAGTCAAATACAACATCCTATTTTACAAATAAATCACCCACAAATCTTCACATCCACTGGAGCAGAAGGAAATTCCTCTGAAGACCCAGTCCAGGAATTCCATATTTCCTTTTAGCTGTATAAACATGAATTGGCAGATACGTGTTCAGAACCAGGGTGACAGCAAAGCTGAACTGAGAATTAGAATTAATTTGTGTTAGTCCACCTCCAGCTTGTATCTGCACTGAAGAAGATTTCTCAAATCACAAATCAAATACCCAAATCACAAAGCCTGCTCAGGGAAATAAAATTTCTGCTTAAAATCAATGTAAATTAGGAAGTGTAAATATTTCTGTTCAAAATTGACTAAAGCTCTCACATCAGGAATAGCTAAAAGAAGGAACAGAGCTTAAAATAAGAAGCAATCAAGATCTAGCACCCTCTATAATGACAGAGATGTCAGCCTCAAAAGTCAAACCCAAGATCCACTGGCACAGGGAATATCTTTTTTAGAGCAAAGTAAAGCCTCCAGGTGCTGCTGATCTCGCTTAGAGAAAGACATTATTAAAAAAAGATCATTTTGTAACCCAAATAAAATTTATTGAAAAACAGAAGTTCATCTAAAACCCAAAATATTTCTATTTTCAAACAAAAAGGTATCAGTTTTGTAAGCAGCAAAGTTAAAGACATGAAATATTTAGCTTAATTTACAATTGCTCATTTTCATTTCCAACCAAAGCTTTGACAGCAACTTCTACAAATAACTATTTTAGGAAATACAGTGATGTATGAACCTGAGGCAAACCACCTGGCCCTTCCCTTTCCAGTCCTGTATATAACCATATATAGATGCACACATCCTTATCTTTGTGCAGCATCTTCTACAACTGGACCCGCTTTCAAATGAAGTTACCAGAGGGGATTAAAACCCATGGAATAAATACAAGTAAAAGGAGTTTTTTGTGTTACCAACAGCACTTCACACTGGGCAAGAAGTGAAAAAGAGGCATTATATGTAATTTGCTTGTCCAATTTTAATCACGGAGTTGGTAAAGACCTCTAAGATCATCGAGTCTAACTGCTGACTTCACCCTTCTCTGAAAGAGAAGGTGACTGAGGACATTTTCCTTTCCCTGTTTGATACACTAATTTAAACATCTTTTCCCTGTTGGATCACCAGGTTTCTCTTTGGCTTGGCACTCCTGCCCAAATATGTGATCATCTATCCCTGAGTAACTTATCACTCTGTCAGATTCCCAGAAGTCAGATGCAATTCGTCTCAGGTGCATTAAAAAAAAAAAAAAAAGGTTTTTTAACCAGCCACACGCCTCTCTCCTTGCCACAAGTGACTCAACAGAGATTGGGAACACACCTGCAAACATCAGCTCTGAGACATCTGGTTTGACGTGCAGACAGGTGAAGAGTGGCAGAGCACACTGGGCATTATTGACCTTCTCTTTCATATTGCTCAGAGTGGTGTCCATCCTCTGCAGGGAAAGAAAGACATTGGTCCCAAACACATCCTGTAAAGGCCTGCTGAGATTATATATATGTAAATAAATAAATATCACATATTTCTATTATATATAAAGATTTGGGAGACTCCTCCTGTTGATGAAATTTGAGAAGGAAAGTTTTTCACTGATGTGTCAGCTTCTGATTTAAATTAAATATCTGTGCATTTTTTCATCCCTTGGTAAACAGGGAATTCTAATCAACTTCACACAATCATTAACAGCCCTTCAGCATCAGAATTCTATACATCTGCCACCAAAAGCTGTGCTGCCTCTTTTTAGGTGTTTTAAATTGTTTAAAACCCACTATCAGTGTACACTCATTAGGGATAGAAGTGTACAAAACACAACTGCAAATCTATTGACACATTTCAAACTTGCCATTTCAAACTTGCTGCTGCTCACCTGACTCATTTGAACTGGAAGTCTTTGTGCCTGACTCAGCCAATTAGGAATTTTCAATTATAGAATACAACTGTATGAAGCTCTCCTGTTGTCTTTTTTTTTAAAAAAAGGGGAAGATCCAAGGGGATGTTTCACATTTAAATTAGTACTATTTTAAGCAAATGCTGTTTCTTACAGCAAAATGTGCACCCTTTGTTAAATGTCACTAAGGAAATTTAAAAAAATATATAACAGTGGGAATTATATGAGAGTTTGACATCTTTAGGAGCATCCAAAGCAAGCACTCACATCATGGATCAGAGTTTCCCCTATGAGCATCCCGAAGATGTCCGTGAAGGTGACAGGCTGCCCTGAGCTCTTCTTGTTCCACAGAGCCTCGATGTAACGCTTCACCTTCTGCGGGGTGAGCAGCAGCAGGGGGGTGTGGCTCACCGACTGCATCAGCTCCTCGTTGATCTCCTTCGGGCCCTTGGCTGGGAAATCCGGGTGGGAGTACAGAGTTGACATGTACCTGCAGTGGCAAACAGGCTCTCTGAGCGCCAGACCTGCTGCCTGAAAGCTACAAAAAGCTCATCGTTTGAGCCGATACAGTTACTGATTACATCGGGTTAATTAACTCTATTTATACGGGAAATTGTCATTTCCTTTTTCTCAAAGCACAGAATGCTGAGCAATTTGTTCTAAATATAAGCATAGGATCAAACACTCAACATGCATTTTCCATAATGTGTATGAAGTAAATGATTAAAGAGTCCTCATTTTTCTGTTTAAGGGATAACAGACAGAACATCCTAAGCTGAAAGGAGCTCCTCCAGTTAGCACAGCTGTTTGGCTGTCCGGACTGGAGGTCCTGGAAGGAATTTTCTCTCTGCCCCCCAGTTCATTATCACTACTGAAAAAATCCTAAAATATCTCAGTATATCAGAGAATCACAGAATGGGTTGGGTTGGAAAGGACCTTAAAGCCCATCCAGTGCCACCCCTGCAGGGACACCTTCCACTATCCCAGGTTGCTCCAAGCCCTGTCCAGCCTGGCCTTGGACACTGCCAAGGATCCAGGGGCAGCCACAGCTTCTCTGGGCACCCTGTGCCAGGGCCTCACCACCCTCACAGGGAACAATTCCTTCCCAATATCCCATCTAAACCTACTCTCTGGCAATGGGAAGCCATTCCCAGTGTCCTGTCACTCCATCCAGTCTCTCTCCATGTTTCCTGTTGTCTCCTTCAGGCACTGCAAGGCCACAGTGAGGTCACCCCAAAGCTTCTCCTCTCCAGCTGAACAATCCCAGCTCTCCCATCCTTTCCTCCCAGCAGAGCTGCTCCATCCCTCTGATCCCCCTGGTGTCTCCTCTGGCCTCTCTCCAGCAGCTCCAGGTCCTTCCTGTGCTGGCCCCAGGGCTGGGGCAGCTCTGCAGGTGGGGTCTCACCCGAGCGCGGGGGCACAGGGGCAGAATCCCAATCCCTTTCCTGCCAGTCTGGGGGCTCAGCCTGGGCACAGGGGGCTCTGGCCTGGATATGGCCCCACTTTCCAGGATATGATGCTTTCATAAAAAACTGCAGCACAGTAACTACAACCTCTGAAGAGAGTTACTTGACTGTGAGGATGTGGGAGAGCAAATCATGAGTTTGTTACTGAGAAAGAAGTTTAGTTTTACTGCAGACAAAGCTCAGACACACGTGCAGGCAGCCCTGGCTTCCACTTGGTTGGGTTAGGCCACACCAAGACTCAAGACAGGCCCTTCTAATCTATGAGAGGCTCATTTACTGTTATTTACCCAGTGACCTGGCTCAGGTACACATCCCTGTACACTCCAACACAGGGTCAGCCTGGCCCCGAGGGCATGCCCAGCCATTTCTGTGACAGCACAACCAACCCTTTCCCACGTGGCCTGCCAGGACTCCATCCATGGGCTCCACATCAGCTCCTGGGAAAGCAGAATGCAGCTAGAGAAGTCAGCACAAGGTGGAAGCAAGATGGCAGAAAAGCATTGTTTCAAGGTTAAGCATGCAGCTGAGGGGACAAGCAAAAACCTGCCTCTCCCACGAGGAAAGGAATGCTCCGCCCTTCAGGAAAAAAAGAGAAGAGAATTATTCCCAAGTGACAGACTGCATGGAAAAGAAAGAAAAGAAAGGGAGTGCCAAAGTGTCAATTTATTTATTCATCAAGCAAGGAAAGACTGAAGGGTGACATCAGAGTGCAAAAGCAAATTTGTTCAAACACAAGTGTCTCCAATCTATTTCTGACTGGAGCAGTTCAGATAATCTCACTATTTTAACTCAGATTTTATAGGTTTACATTAGATCAACTACGTATTCACCCCTGGGTTTTCCCCAAAAGAGACCTCATAGCCAGCAGGATGACGTCTGTCCTGAGCAGGGATTGCAAACCCTTCCCCAGAAACACAGGGAATGTTTTAACCCCACGTTGCACTATTCCACTGCTCCTCATCCACCTTCAGCTTTCCACAGCTGTGACAGAAGTCCATCCATCTCTCTCAATGGACGGTGATAAATCTGCCCCCACCACCAGTGATGGAAAACATGGGTTCCAATCTTTTATAGTCCAGTCTAAAGGAGATATTTACTCTAGTTCACAGACACTTCTGGCATTTCAAAACCTCCCGGCATTCTGAAAGCTTCTCTCTAGTCTAGGAGGGGAGGGAAGCAAGCTTCACACAATGAAAAATAATTGACAAAAAACCCATACAAGGAATAGAACTGATCATTATCTCCTTCAAGAGTCAACTCTGGGGTTAGAGTGTGGAATTAAAATTCATGTGCTCCCTTAGAGCTAAACCAGGTGATAAAACTGCTCGTTTATATTACAAGAAATCATTTTCCCTCAAAGAATTGAAACATTTGTATCATCTCATCCCTGAGTGTGAAAGGACCCTGGAGGTCCTGCTCAGTGCAGAGCCAGCCTAAGTCAGATGAGGCTGCTCAGGGCCGTGCTCAGTCAAGTCCAGCTTTGCCATGAGCACTGCCTGAGTCAGACTGAGAGGATGACACCGTCCCCAGCCTGCTCAGGTGAGGATGGCTCAACACATTCCAGTGCTTGGCCACTCTCACTGCAGCATAGTTCCCCGAAGAGTTAACCCAATTCCTCCTTGTCCTTGCCCTGGGCATCTCCAAAAAGAATCTGTTTTATTCACAGCTACTTACCAGAAACCGAAGATAACAATAAGATCTCCCCCATCAATACCCGTGCCTGCTCCTCAAGGCTAAATGAACTATTTTAAAATCTGATGTACTGACTAAATTAAACAGGGCCAGTGGGACTGGCACAGTGGGTAATCCACAGTGGGATGCCCTGCAGGGTGGCAGTCAGGCCCCCCACATTCCCAGTAAAACCATCAGAATTTTACACTGGGTGTAAAATGGAGCAAAAAGGTATTTCAGTGATTTTGAGGAGCTCTAATAGCCCTCCCAAAGCACACAACAGATTTTGCGTTGATTGAGTCATCAGCTTCAAATCACACTGGATTTTTTTGGTTTTTCACATTTCATCAAGAAAATAAAATAATACACATCAGGTGTTGACGTAGAAATACGGGTACATATGTGTGGCACATCCTTCCATCCATTCCTGCTCTCAAAGCTCCTGGAAGAGCTCCTGGAGCCTGGGCTGTCCTTACCCTTCGGGGCATCCAAAACACCTCCCCCAGCAGACCTGGATGTGTAAAATGTGAATTACAACCGCAGAAACAAGTCATCTCCCATGACAATTCCTTCAGAGCTTGCTGCAGGGAAGCTGAGGATAAGCAAGAGGAAGGGAGGCCTTACCAGGTGGATCCGGAGAGCCCAGCAATGTAGGTGGCACAGTCCAGGACTCCTGACTCATAAAGGGCTTTCATGACTCCAGCAAAGCCCACCATGGCCCGGAAGCCTCCTCCCGAGCCCAGCACGGCGATCACCGGCACCTGCAGGGGTGACAGCAACACAGCCCCACGTCAGTGCCACAGGAGCACCAGCCCAGCCCCTGCACACCCCCAGAAGAATGACAATTCGTTCGATGAAGTCACCCCTTGCAGCAAGATCTCTAAACAAAAATACACTCAGAATTTCTTTAGAGTCTCTGTCCTTCTTATCCACGGTCCGAAATAGAGGAGATATTAAATTTAGTTATTAAATGAACTACTCAGTTGCAAGATAACAGAGATTTTTAAAGCAATCTAAACACCGGCTTTAATCCAATTCATATTGTTGTGACAGAGCCAAAGGCAGTAAAATTTACTAATGAGAAACAGAACAGAGACAAATAATATTTTGACTGGGAGTTTAAAAACAAGCTTTATAACAAAAACATCCAGTACTACTACATGGCATAAAGACAGTCTCAATTTTACCACCACTTCCCAAAAACTACCACAGAGGTAATGGGAATTCATGGGGACCGGGACTACTCAGTCACCAAGAGAGGAGTGAGCAGAACCAGACATGTTTATTGTTTCACCAAGTTAAAAATGTGTCCACAGGGACAAATTTTATACTTCTCTCCTTCTTACTGCCCAGCCCTGACATCCATGCTGTTCCCCTCAACTGTACAGTTTCCTCAGGTATCTAAAAAGAAGACAAAGCAAAATAAAATTCATCTGCTCCCACCATCATATGTTTTGGTCTCAGTAAAGGGCTCACCTGGTTCTAAAGCCCAGGAGGATTTTCCACTGTTCAGTTGGTTGTTCCTGAGCATAAAAAGAATTGCACAGCTGTGCAGAAAGCCCCTATCTGATCAAACTGCTAATCTGTCAAAAATCTCCCTGAAAGGCAATTTCAGGTGCCAATAGATGGGATTGGTGACAAGAAAAGGAACCGTGTGATTACAGAGTTCTGTTCTTTCTGCAGACTCCATGCTCCAAGCCATGAAACTCCCCTGGGGACTGACTATCACAAGGAAATGCCTGTGAACAATGACCAAGGCACTCAAGACGTTTCTTGAGGCTTCCACTCCCCAAAACTGCTTGTTCTTGATGCAGTGGCATTATTTTGTTACCTCCTTCCTAAGTGTTCATCTTTAGTAATAGAAACCACAGGTATTCCCTGGCCCTGCATTCACAGTGCAGCTCCAGAGATAGGGATCTATCCCAAAAATGACACAGCCCAGGGAAGGATTTGGGATATGTTTTGTTAAGCCAACACCCCAATAATGGAACAGCTGCTTTGAAGGAAGAGCCATGTCAGTAATCACTCCTTTAATAACGTGGGGAGGCTCTGAAAGCTCCTCAGGAGCACTGCCCACTCGGCTTGAGCAGACACATCCCAACAGGATGGAGATGTCACCTGCAGGTGCAAGCCTGGAGCAGGTATGTGAGAACACTTCCAGAGCACCACTGCTCCACTCACCAGAGCACCGGCACCAGGGAAATGGGAGTGGCCCTCAGGAGGCAGAAGAACCCGCTACGGAGACGGGCTGGGAATGCCCAGGAGAGTCACCAACATCCTGACTGCAAATGCTTCCTGGATCCACAGGCACTCTGGGCTTCCCAGCTTCCTGCACTGGGAAGGGTGGATGCAGCAAGGGGAAGGTGGATGATAGAATCACAAAAGCATTCAGGTTGGAAAAGACCTCCAAGCTCATCAAGTCGAACCATCAGCCCAGCACTACCACCCTGTTCACCACTAAACTTTGTCCCCAGGTGCCACATCCACACATCTTTTGAACACCTCCAGGGATGATGATTCCATCACTGCCCTGGGCAGCCCCTTCCAATGCTTTACAGCCCTTTTCATGACAAAATTTTCCCTAATATCCAACCTGAACCTCTCCTGTCTGGGAGTTGTGCAGAGCCACAGGGGCCCCCCTGAGCCTCCTTTTCTCCAGGCTGAGCCTCCCCAGCACCCCTGGGCATTGCACAGTAAATAAATAAAGCTTTAAATGAGGACAAAACATAACTGAAGAGAAGCACCTACTGCACATTCCTGCTCATTTATTTCAATAGAAGTTGAGCTGCAGCATAAATCAAGTGAGGCCGGTTCAGAGCCCTCTCGTGCTCTGCAGAGGAAGCAGGCAGGTTTGTTAAACCAGGTTTTTAGCTCCAGTTCAGTTTCTGACATGTTTAAGGGCATAAAATAATAAAAACTGAAATGAAATACACTCATCCTGCAAGTTGCCCTATGAGATTAATAGGGCAAAAGCAGGGAGGGGGAGAAGGAACTGCAGCCAGAGCACACAGAACCAAGAAACCATGTCCTGATGAAGAACAGAGAAAAGAGGATACCAAAGGCTGCACACTCCTCTGCTGAACCCCAAATCCTTTTTACAGACCCACCAGCACATGACTTCACTCAAACCAAAAGGTTTTTAATCACATCTTCCAGTAATCAGGCAAGAAAAAGCTAAACCATATTAAATCTTGTTTTGGGAATGAGTAGTGCAGATGTCTTTATCCAAATGCCCTGGAAACACAGTGCGCAAAATCTGAATACCTGTGGTGGCAAAAGAATGCCACAAGGCACACAAATGATTATTAAAAAATTGTTCTGCAAATCCAGTCATAGAGAACTATATGCTTTCTCTAGAAGATTATGATATTTTTAGAAAATTGCTTGAAGGAGTAAAAATTAAAAAAATAAACTGAGCAATAACAAAAGTATGAGGAATCTCTACCTCTGTGTTTCCAGAATGTGCCTCAGGATTAAGTTAGGAAATTTGGAACTACTCACTTTCTCATCCAGACATGTACAATGAATTCAGAGGTATTAAAGTCTCTCAGCATCCCTGCAAAGCACAAGCTACTCACAGAGGAAGCAACTTGGGTGAACTTTGAGTATGCGACTTGTCCAAGATTAAACAAGGCCCACAGGCAGCTAAGACTCAATGTCTCCCAACTTCATGTTAAGACTTCAAACATCCCATAAATCCTCCTGCTATCTTCCATCTGGAGCAATAAAAGTAAAACTACAGCTTAACTTGAACAAAAAGGGTTTTTTCATTGCTAGAAACAGATAGAAGTTCTGACGAGTCAGCTTAAAAATACACATCTGGAGTATGAAAAATGGGAGGGTACCTACTGTTACTGTCTGGGAAGATGCAATTTCACTGATAACATTTCAGTATTGGAGTCAGTGAGGGATACCAAGGGAAGATGATGACACAAAGAATAAGAGATCTTAGCTATCCTTTGTAATAATTCATGCACAGATACCACCTGCATGGAACTGAGACCGGAGGCGCTGAGTATCACTCCAGTTCCAACTGGAGCTTGGCAGAATATCCACATCCTTTCTGAGGAAGATCCTATTCTGCTCTAGGTCACACTAATGTCACATGGACAGATTCCTACTCTGATAAGATCTGCATGTGTCAAGATGAAAATAACTGAACTGAAAATGAAGAAACTTTGAAAATGTTCCTTCACAATTCACAGAATTTATCTCAGTCCAATTAAAATATGGACAATACTTGTTAAATTCTTTTATGTTCCTCAGAAAGTTCACAAAAGAATATTCATGAAGCAAGACAGAGTTCAAAAGTACACAACAATAAAACATTTACCACCTGCTCAAAACTTCATGGAAATGTAGAAGATATTCTTCAGTGCTGACAAAAGACTGTCACATTCTCCTTATACTAAAAATGCACAAAAGGAATCAATGCTAATGAAGGAATCAATCCAGATTAATTCATGGACTCTGTTCATTGCTTGACACCACCACAGACACAAAGGGTTCCTGTCACAATTCTGGAAGCAGCACAGGAGAGGGAGTAGGCAAGGAAGGAAGAGGATAGAAAAGCTACAACAAAACATGTAGATCTGTACCAAGTGGATTTTATTAACTCTATATAGTGTAGTGTTTTCTGAAATCCCACTGAAGAGCTCAGTAGGATCTGGGCCCCTTCCTCACTGTGGTGTGAGGCCCTGGCACAGGGTGCCCAGAGAAGCTGTGGCTGCACCTGGATCCCTGGCAGTGTCCAAGGCCAGGCTGGATGGGGCTTGGAGCAGCCTGGGATGGTGGAAGGTGTCCCTGCCCATGGCAGAGGATGGCACTGGATGATCCTTACATTCCCTTCCCACCCAAACCATTCCCTGATTGTGTGATATGACCCGAGTAACCATCAGCCCACTGAGATCTGCTGGCTTCCCTTCCTCTAAGCTTGGTTCAAAGCACCAGCAAGTCAAGGAAAGCTGTAGTTCCTCATGTTTTGAAGAAAAAGTAACAACTTCATAACCCTAATCCAGTAAAACTGGCTTAAGGAAAAGAAGGAAGGAAATAAATAAACTAATTTCCAAGCTGACTCTAAATTTAAACCAGCTCATTTCCTGCCTAGTCTTTCAGAGATGAAGGTCACAGAGCAGGGGATGGGTACTGGGCATGCAGGGGCACATTCTGTGCTGGGTGGGTGCTCAGAGCCACTGCAGGATTCAGCAGGTATTTCTCACACCCTGAGGCACTTTTCAGATGGCAATCTCCCCTCAGAACCAACACCTTAACAAAGCCTGCCATTCAAAGGGGAAAAACTGGAGCAGTTTGTTTAAGGGGCCAATGAATCACAGAACCCCAGAAGATTTGGTCGCAAGGGATATTAAAGCTCATTCATTGTTACCCCAGGGACAACTTCCCCTAGCCCAGGCTGCTCCAACCCGGCCTTGGACACTTCCAGGGGTGGGGCAGCCACAGTTTCTCTGGGCAACCTGTGCCAGGGCCTCATCACCCTCACAGGGAACAATTTCTTCCTCATATTTGATCTAAATCTCTCCTTTTATAGTTTTCCCTGGTCATAAACTTTCATTAATAAATGTAGAGCCAAGAAAAATTACTCTCGAGGCTAAATATTGTATGTTCATAGAGGAAAAGAATTTTTATATTCTATAATCTTTCTCCATCGATCCCTTCCACCTCACATGCCTCATTCTTTCCTCTCAGAGGCCAGTGAAGGATTCCAAAGGAGGTTCTAATCCTGATCCAGACTTACATCACGGGAAGTGCTCGGGCTCTGGCTGCTGTCCCCTAGAAATGATTTGATGCTGTGCATGATGTTGTCTCTGCGCTGCTGCCGGAACCTCTTCTCCTCGTCGCACAGCGCCATGCTGAAGCGCAGGTCTGTCGAGGAGCTGTCGGGAAAAGGGACAGGCTGTCACCAGGGACTCGGCTCCAAACAGCAGCACACACATCACTGTGGGAACTGAGCAGACACCACAGTTCTGGGCCCTCAGTTTGGGAAGGACGTTGAGAGCCTTGAGCGCGTCCAGAGGAGGCAATGAGGCTGAAGAGGGGCTGGAACGCAAACCCTGTGAGGAACCGCTGAGGGGGCTGGGAGTGTTTAGCCTGGAGAAAAGGAGACTCAGGGGTGACCTTATCGCTCTCCACAACTCCCTGAAGGGTGGCTGTGCTCAGCTGGGCTTGGGCTCTTTCTCCAGGAACTGACAGAATGAGGGGACAGTCTCAAGCTGCACCAAGGGTTGGATATCAGGAAGTTCTTCACGGAAAGGGTGATAAAGTGCAGGAATGGATGCTCGGGGAGCTGGTGGAGTCACCGTCCCTGGATGTGTTTAAAGAAAGCCTGAATATGTCACTTGGTGCCATGGTTTAGTTGAGGTGTTAGGGCACAAGTTGGACTCGATCTTGAAGGTTTCTTCCTATTTGGGGATTCTGTAATTCTGTGAAAATCCTCACCCACTCACATAAGATGAAATGAAATTGTGCTTTTCATGTGACACTATGCATGAGCTCTGAAAGGATGGAGGCAAAGGACAACATGTCTTTAAGACATGTCTTTTATATAGAACTCATTAAAAGCAAACAATTAAATACAGCAAGCGAGCTCTCCACCCACATACAATTATAAATCCAGAGCACAGATCAGACTGGCACACCACAGGAAAAACTAAACCCGTTTCTCCATACTTTTCCCCACATTATGAGATAAAAAATGTACACAAGGCTGTGTAAGGATCTCAGTGCTGTACTTAAGTAAAGGTACAGCTTCAGCTGCCACTTCCCATGATCAGCAGAGAGGAGGAATGAACAAATCTACCCTGGCACCCACTGAAAAACACACAATGGTGAAATTGATCCATTTAGGCTCAGATAATAGATTTTTAAAGCAACCTATTAGGCAATAAAATAACAGGATTAAGAAAAGGCGGGGGAGAGACTCCCTAGAAGCAATGTTCCATGAAGATATCCACAATCTGCATGGACAGCAGGGAATAGCAGCAGAACTTGATAAGATCCTTCACATTTCAAAGCCTAAGAAGAAGACACAGCCAAGCATCTTCTGCTTATTTAATGTCAGAGCTATAAAATGCTTGTAATGTACAAAGCCTGGCTGGTCCAGGGTGGTCTCAAGGACCACCCACAAATGCATTTTCCTACTACAACAAGACGAGCAGAAATTATCCCTGGGGGATGTTTGTCAGTTCTCCAGAGTAATCAGGAAATAATTTGACTTTTACAGTGGTCAGTGTTGCTATTTATAGTTACAGACAAAAAAATGACTCCTTACATTCCTCACTCTCAAAAAATCATTTTTAGACTTGAAATGTATTGTTCTGATTATGCCTCGATGTGATTTTTGGTCTTTTGCCAGGATAGGAGAAGAATGAGGGAGAAAGACAGCTAGAGAGAGGAAAAAAAAGGGACAAATAAAGGCAGGCATCTGCTTAGCTTTTACATGGAGAACTCCTGGCTCTAAATCTTCACCTAAGTCTTCACTGTGTGGTATTTACATTTAAATACATTTTAGGGGCAGCTTCTGTAACAGCAGCTGGAAGTTCATGTGAGGGGCCAAGCTCCCAGAGAAGGTAAAACAGTGAGGATGAAGCTGCACCTGAGTGAGGTCTGTGTGGCTTTTAGAAACAAAGCCCTTGAGAAGGAAAAGCCCTCACATAAAGCAGGCTGAGAGTTCCACATGGGATGGCCTCACTCCTGCAAGCATTGGAAGGGTCCCACCTCCTAGTCCCAGTAAGGGTGTTTAGTCAATAACAGAATTACAACTCGAAAATAAACCAAAGTTGTAAAATTTCCTCACTTTTACAGTACCTGGTATTTCTATGCTACAACAAGGAATTTTTGCACTCTACCTCACATGTTTTTAAGAAAATCCTAACAGGCTGGGACTCTTGGGGTGTCCGGTGCAAAGCCAGGAGTTGTACTTTGATGATCCTTGTGGTGCCTGTCCCTTCCAATTCAGGATATTCTGTGATTCCATGAAAATTTTAATGAAAAGTTTAAAATTAAAAAAAAATTCCTTTGCTGCTGGTATATTTTCATCCTTAAAAAAAAAAAAAAGAAAAGAAAAAAAAATATGCTCACCATACTTCCAGAGACAATTCCAAAGTCATTTCTGTGACCTAAACAAGAAATATTAAATATGGTTAAAGCACTTAGAGAGGGAAAACCCAAAAAAACACCTGGAACATCAACTATGACTGCCAGAACTTTTCTTTCTTTTCTCTTCACATTTTTTTTAAGAAGGAGGATATTTTTGGCACATATGAATGAGATTGTTCTCTATGGATTTTTTTTAAAAGCACACAGTGTGATTCCAAAATACACCATTAGCACTGAATACAGTGGAAAATGTTGGTAAGTGCTGACTTTCATTCCTGAGATCCCGGTGTCCTGCCTTTCTTGCACTGCTAATTCTTTTCTCACAGTGCAGCTCATCTCTGTCCTGAGGGGATCTGATTCTCTTCACCCACTCATGGCTGCCAGGAGAACCAGGGGACCACATCTAAGTGCCACCTGTGTGAGGGAATCACTGCTCTGTGCTCCACAGGAGCCACCAAGTGTCTCTGCACAGCTAAACATGCCTTAATTAGTAATCAGAAGGGCAATTGCTTACAGCTTGCTGGAAAATGCAATAAATGTCACTGCACAATGGCTTCACTTGCCAGCCACGCTGAACTCCCTGGCCACAAGCTATGCTTGGCCTGCTCTGCCTTTCACAGAGCACTGGAAGGGTTGCCTGCAGGCAAGAAGTTAAAGAATCATGATTAAAGCACCAATTCCCTGTCAGGCACAATCCAGGAGTACTGGCTGTGAAGGAAGACAGAATGGAGAGGTGTTTTCACCCTCTGTCTGTGCAATGGCCTCACTGGTGCAGCCCTGGAGGAGTGACAGACTCAGATTGTCCTCTAGGTAAAACCAGACTCTCTGCTCACTTGGGGCATGTGAGCACCAGCGATGGAGCCACAACACCCAGACTGAACGTCTGCTTGACCCTCAGACAGCTGTGAAGGATCTGGGATGCAAAGCTGCCCCTGACTCCCACATGCAGACCCAATTCCTGAAACAGGAATTGCAAATGAGGCAGGGCATGAGCAAGGTGGGGGAAAAAGAGCAGGCAGAGAAACAACAAAGGGAGGACATGAACAAACACAGTGAAGAGTCACTGAGGAAGCACTTCAAAGGCAGGGAAGCAATTACATTATTCCCCACCTGGCATTACTAATTTAGAAAGCACTCCTGAAACCATGCAATGATCCAATGCTTATAAAAATGTATGCACATGAAATAAACCCTTGGAGAGAAGCATTCCAACAGGGAGATATCATGGCATTTTCTATACCTTATACAAACTGCCACAGACATTTCAGGAATACATACTACGTACACATTGTCTACATCAGGCTCTACCTGACTTCATCTCCCCTTAACTATCTGCCTATAAAATTCAGAATGTATTTGCCTTTTTTGCCCTGTGACTCCCTACCAAGCTTTGCTGAATGCTGATGAGAAGTTCAAGCAAGGGAAGGCCTTTTATTAATGGAATGAGCTTTGTGAACTCTGTTTGCAAAATGTATTCATCAGTTCTTTCTCACTGTCCCACCTCATGCCTTGCAGAACCAGGATCTGCTCTCAGCCCAGGCTCTGGAAGCCCAAGAGTTACTGAAATACTTTGTGAAATAAATATGCAGAAACTTCAAATAATGCTGTTATTTTAGAAAGGAAAAATAATGAAGGGTATCAAAATTCCAACTGCCCTAAGGCTATGCCAAATTAAACCTCACATATGAAACTCTCTGGTTTCCAATAAACAGGCCTTTTACCAGTTATTTGCTGCACCTGTGTTTTTGAAGTTGTATCACATGGAAAACACCAGAGTGGTGACAAACCAAGGTCTCTGATCATATAATAAACTACAGCTCAAACCAGAAATGCAGATGGTATTTAAAGATTTTTAATATGTGCAGAACAAGCTCAATTCCACCCGGATTTAACAAGTTTCCAGGAGTTACAGTGCAGGCACACAAGCCCTGTTCAAGTGACTCCATCTGGTTTGCAGACACGTTTAAATGAAATAATCCAATTACTGCATCATTGCAGGTTAACCAGGGCTGTGTTACAACAAGCCACTTACAGAAAGTGAAACATGTAATAATAAAAGAATTCCTTCAGCTTTCTGGAAGCCACAGGCAGCAGCAGGAGGGGCAAGTCACTGACCAGCAAACGCTGAGTAACCTCACACTAACTCAGGTCATGAAACTAAACTACCTCGAGTGTGTAAGAAACTGCTTTAGGCAGAGAAAGTTCCAAACTAGACTTTTAAAGAGGATTCTTCCAGCAGGGACACCAAGGCATTTAGTAGCACTGTTTTGCTTAATTCTCTTCTCAGCGGGACTCTAAGAAGATAAATAATTAGGGCTTAAAAGTGTCTTTAGACTCTGTGTTTATCCATGGGCAACACTGAATGCTCAGAAAACTTCTGACCAGGGCAAAGTCATGAATGTCCAACTTACATCATTGAAAGTTAACTGGACCTCCTTCTTCTCTCCCAGTTTCAGAGAAGAGATGGGAAACGTGGATGTGCCAAGAGTCTCATCCATAACATAGTTGGCATCCATGAGAGTAACCTGGAAGAGATATCCAGATATTCAATTCTACTGCAAGAAATCCCTTTTTAATTCCATCAAGCCTATGCCTGGAGTAAAAAAAAAAAAAAAAAATTATATGGAAAAAGAATGGGCCTGACCCAACCAGTTAATGCCCAGTGCCAACTGACATTTCTTTTAAACCAGGATAAGCACAGGGACAGTGGAGGTGGCACTTCAAGGAACTGAACTGCAGGAGTACATCAGGATTATTCATGATGGGATTTTCATCCCAGCACCTTTCTGGCAGCAAAGCTCACCATCTTTCTAATACCTTCAAATTCTACACGTAAAGCACAGTACCTTCACATTTCCAGTCAGTAAAATTTCCCTATGGAGCAACTTGTACAGTTCTAACTGTGACAGGACAAAAAACCATCCAGCAACTTGTCAGAGAAGATGGAATCCACATACCCCAGCCTTGACTCTACAGACCAAGATTGTTACAGCAGTGATTTGGCAAAGTGTGCAGCATTCCAATTCACACAAAGCTGCTCTCTGTATCCAGCCATACCTTCAAGCCTCTTCTCATACCCTCCATGTTGGAGCAGAGACCTTTCAAAAATGTGATAATATCCAAAGATAGATGTGGATATGGCAGAACACCATTCCATGCTTTTGCTCTAATCCATGTGGATCTGTGTTTAGCAGACTTTTTTTTTTTTTTTTCCCCCAGTGGCTGCTTTCCAAGTTCTCAAGTAAGATATTCAGAAAGAATTTCAAATTATCATTTACAAGGATTTATTAAATGAGATCTCCAGACTCATTTGACTTACTGTTTTTTTTTCCACTTTGTGGCATTATATCTTCTGAAATATCGCATGTTCATGGCTTGGACTATATCTTTTGCAGAAAACAAAAGGAATCAAGATACAATCACTTGAATAATTAGTTGCTACATCTGGGATCGGCCTCTTCTCAGCTATAAAGTATCTTCTTCATCCTGTGCCACAGGCAACCCTTTGAAATTATGAATTCTCTTTATTTTAGGACAGACCTCATTATTTTAATGGTATTTACATTGCTCTGTTTCCTTGCAGAACTTTATGCCCCCCCCTGCAATCTCTGAGCCCTGTCTCCTAAAACCAACAGCAAAAACTTCTTAGTGGGATTTTGAAGAGCTGCTTACATTTCAGAGGGAAAACTGCACTTGGGATAGAATAAAAGACACAGATTAAAACAATCCAAGGAGTCCCAAGGGATGTGGAGTCTGAGCTTTGGAATTCACAGAGGATTTTGGTGGGGAGGTGCCTTTACGTATTTCTGACACTGCACTCCATTGCAGAATCCAAAGGCTCTTGCCTACACTACCAGGTCCACAATGAACCATTATTAAATGTTATAATCTACTCTTTACACACAATTTTCAGGGAATTTCATTGCACTATCTCAGAACCAGCAACAGCCTTTAGTTATTGTAAAGGTACATTCCTACCTATAATCCATCCTGCTGTTTTTGTGACTGTGGTAATTTCGTTCTTTTCAAAACCCTTGATCCAAATTTTGTCCTCAACGAATTCAAACATTCCTAAGGAAGCTGCCTAAATGTAAGGGAGCTCAGAGCAGGGCCTAGGGTCTGCTCCAGGAGGCTCAGCAATGGCACCAGAGGAACAGGCAGGAACTGATGCCCAGGAAATCATTGTGAATTCCCTAATGGCTTTTGTCTCTAGTGCAGGATGCATGGGATAGTTCTTCATGGTCCAACAAGCTGACCATGGGTGGAATGTTCAAACTGCAGAACCTTCCCCAGGAACACAAGGAACTTGTAGGAAGCATAATTTCCTTTCAGACCCAAGATCTGATGGTCACAAGCTCAAGGAAAACCTTCACAGGCTGCAGCCACTGTCCCAGTTGGCCAATTCAGACTGAACTCTGGAAGCCTGGGTCAGAAGAGAGCAGGAGGCAGGGCCATCCTCTATGAAGAACAGAGGTTACAAAGGACCAGAGCTAACCTTAAATCCTGGCCATGCCCCCTCAGAAAACATTTACACCTAACACTCAGCTCCTGTGTGCAGCCTGGAGAGGTTTAACACACTGACTGAACAGCGGCTTGGCCAACAAGGCTGCACATGGAGTGTGCAGAAGAGCCCTGAGTGGGCTCCAGGCAGGGAGGACACAGCAGAACCAGCCTTTTGCTTTGTCTCATGGGCAGACACTTGACTTTAGCCCCACTTATTCCCCGCCTGCAAGAGCTGAATCAGGGTAGGAAGCAGGGAGTACTCCACAGCTGATGTGAGGAATAACAAGCTACTATCCCTCAGGAGCTGTCCAAGAGATGACTCACAGGCTTATCTTGTAATGACTGTTCAGGCTACTCCTTGAAAAATTCAATTTATCCAAGACCTCTTGCTTATTAGCACCACAGCTAAACCCAGGTTTAACATTTTGAACAAAGGGGTGATCTTGAGACATCAGATGCCACACATGTGTAAGGCACTGTTATTTTACCCTTCATCTCCCCAGCCCAGCCATGGGATTTACCTCCAGAACATTCTCCAGATTGGGGTCCAGAATGAACTCAAAGGTCTCGTTCCACACGGGGTTGATGTCGTTGTTGAAATGCTTGGTTCTCTTCCTGCAGTCGGGGGCTGTGGGGATGAACAGCTCCACGTAGGGATCTGGAGTGTCAACTGTGGAGCAGAACACAGGTCAGGCAAGGGAAAACTCCAGCTCGGGCTGGAATAACTGATACAATTGTGTGAAACCATAGATCCCCTCATGGTCAAGGACAGGAAGATATGCAGCTCCCTAAGTTACAGAAATGTAATGACAGCAATGATACAATGATATCAACAATCTCTCCAAAAGAAACATTAGGCTTTTAGGAGGGGAGGGGAAAAGCCTTGAGCAAACAGAATTGCACAGGCACTGAGTCAAGCTTATTGGGAATATGCAAACATCTGTCAGGCAGTGGAAAGTGTTTCTAAAAGCTTCTACTTCTTCCTCTTTCTAGCCTTTAATGGCTTTGGCTCGTGTCACAGCAGCAAGTATCCCACAAAACAATGAAAACAACCAGTTTGCTGTGGATTTTGGATCCTCTTTCACCTTTGCTGGTTTGGGAGTGATGGAGGAAATCAGTCACAGCACTGCAGTGCTGAACAGAGCCTAAGAAGCACTCAGCTCTGAAACACGGCCACCACACAGCTCTGCAGAGTCACCACGGGATCAGGACCTTATTTACACAGCAGAACCCTGACTGGAAACAGAGATATGGCAACTGCAGCTGATAGGAATTACCAGGGGGAGAAAAGGAAACACTGGCAAATCCCATCGGATGTGTCTAAAAATAGCCATTCCTGAGAGCACAGAATGCAGCCCTAAAAATGCACTTTCTAACAAGTTAAAGCATGCAGGGGTTTTCTGTACAGTGAGGGAGGTGTTTTGTGCCAAATGGGGCCAGGGCTCAGAAGCTTCCCAGGAGAGCAGGGCAAGTGATTTCTGTGGTTGTGGTGGATCATGAAAAGCTTCCTGCTCTGCTGTGGTAAAACACCCACGTTTTTCCAACAATGAAACATGGAATCACAGAATATCCTCAGCTGGAAGGGACCTCCAAGGATCATCAGTCCAAATCCTGTCCCTGCCCAGACACCCCAGCAATCCCACCCTGTGCATCCCTGGCAGCGTTGCCCAAACACTGCTGGAGCTCTGGCAGCCTCGGGGCCGTGCCCATTCCCTGGGGAGCCTGGGCAGTGCCAGCACCTTCTGGGGAAGAACCTTTCCCAAAATCCAGCCTGACCCTGCCCTGGCACAGCTCCAGCCATCCCCTGGGTCCTGTCCCTGTCACAGGGAGCAGAGACCAGAGCTGTCTCTCAGAAGGAAGCTGAATCTTCTCCTCCAAGTCTGTCCTCTGCTTTAGTGAAACGTTATCAAGCAAACCAATACCCACCAGAAACAATTCCTTAAAGGCCTCTTTTGGAAAGAGATTAAATCTTATCACCAGGAAAAACAAGTGCAAACATTCCTCCTGGTATGCATTTTAAGTCTAAAGATACTTTTTTTCAATAAAGGCAAATTTTAGAAACTCTGGGAGTTCAATAAGACCTTATTCATGAGATTCTTGAGGTCCAGAACCACTTCTCTCTCCTGCTGGGAGAAGAAGGAAAAGAGGAAAACAAAGTTGGATAATTTCAAATCAAATCAAATGTCTTTTGGGGAAAAAACCATGACCAAACCACCAAAAAAAAAACCAAAACAAACCCTTTGGAAACCATTCAGGAGGTTCTGAATGTGTCTCCAGGCAAATCCTACTCAGTGCTACCCTAATCCAACTTTTCAAGGAGTTTTCCACTGTGCTCCATACCTGTGGGGCTCAGCTAATTGCTACATTGAGGTGGTCTCAGTGCTCCCTGAGCAAGGACAAGCAGCTGTGTAAAGCTGGGGATCAGTGTGGAAAGCCTTTAAATAGCAACCTTTATTAGCTCCTGAGGAATTCTGTCTGATCTTGTCTCCTGTTATGGGCAGGGGAACTGGGGGATCAAGCCCCAAGTCTTTCCTCACAGGCAGATGTTCCAACTTGCCAACTTTTCCATTAGTTCCTTTCAATTACTACACAAAGCTCTGCCACAAAGAAAAGAATCAAGAGAAACAAGGCTCTTTGAAACTAAAAATCCATGAAGCGACAAGGTCTCATTTGCTAAGTCTTGCTATCCAGCATGACTTTGGCAATAAAAACCCAGGTTTGCTCTGCCAAGAGACTGAAGTTGCCACAAAAAACGTGGACTTTAAGCAAAATCCTGATGGCTGAGCAGAGTTCTGGGCAAAATATCAATGCCTCCCTCTCCATTCAGACCATGCTGTGATCAGTCCCAACTCTGTTACAAAAAATCTAATTTTTCTTATCAACACAAACAGCAAATTGTCTCCTATCCATATTTAAAATGCCCAAAGCATGTAGAAACCCCAGACCTCTGACACGCAGACCCATTACTAACTTCCTATCAGGTAAACCATGGTTAAGTGTTGAAACAGAAACTAAACCCAAGGCATGGCTCAACTAAACTTGGAAAAATCAGTCTTGGTAGTTCAGTATTGCCAAGTCACCTCACTCCATCTCTTTATTAGCTTTTTAACCCAAGGCAAAGATTTAATCACCCGCCCTTTCATGTTTAAAAGTTTATTTGGAGCTATTTTCAGTTAAGAAAATGAAAATATATTCTTTTTTAACTTCCTTGTTTAGTTGAAGAGAAAATATATGAGAAGACTGCTTGCTCTGATTAAGACATTGCTATAAGCGATACTAAATCCTTCTTTAAGATCTATTATATTAATCAAAATCTCACCCCTTGGATGGGGACCAAAAACCACCAGCAACCTGGCAAATAACACAGAAGTATTCACTGAATGTATTTCAAAACACTGAAGTTATCAAACGTACATTAAACAGCCAGTGTGCACTCTCAGCATGGGTGGTTTTATTCCTGTCTGGGCTTCTGCTAATTGATTTGCCAGGTAATGTTAAAAAAACTCAGCTGAAAATGTAACTAAAAATATCTTGATCACCGCTGTTATCACAGTATCCCAAAATGGTTTGGGTTGGGAGAGACCTCAAAGCTCACCCAGTGCCACCCCTGCCATGGGCAGGGACATTTCCACTGTCCCAGGTTGCTCCAAGCCCTGTCCAACCTGGCCTTGGACACTGCCAGGGATCCAGGGGCAGCCACAGCTTCTCTGGGCACCCTGTGCCAGGGCCTCCCCACCCTCACAGGGAACAATTCCTTCCCAATATCCCATCTGACCCTGCCCTCTGGCAGCAGGAAGCCATTCCCTGTGTCCTGTCCTTCCAGGCCCCTGTCCCAAGTCCCTCTCCAGCTCTCCTGGAGCTCCTTTAGGCACTGGAAGGCTGCCATCTATATTCCGATTTAAAAGGAAGAATCATTATGGGGTATGGGTCAAGAGCTGATGTTCAATCATGACAAGAGAATTATCTATGTCTGAGAATTATCTCTATCTGGACCTGATGCCCCTGGAGGTCTTTTCCAGCCTTAAGGATGTTGTGTAGGGGCAGCACTGTTGGGGAACTGGTCATTTGTTGCAGCAGCTGCCTGAGATAGCAAGCACAGCATCCCCAGCAGCAGCTGCCTGGGGGAATTTGCACTTGTTGCCAGGACATTTCTGAGGAAAGCAGTTTCTGTGCAGCTCAGCCCTGCTGGGCTGTTCCTTATGCAAGCACTGCCACTCCATCACCATTTCTCAGAAACAAGGCAGGCAGAACCAACAATTAAGCACAAGTATCTCAAACCCCACCTGCACACTAAAAAACACAATAAAGGCTTTCAGCACTGATGCCAATGAGGGTCCTGTAATCAGCAGCTTGGAGGCAGATGAAGTCTCGGGCAATTAACAAAATGTTGGTGATAATTCAGATTTACAGCCCCTCACACAAAGCTCCAGGGGCTGGAAACACACACCCAAACCAAGAGCAGAGTCAGCATCCCCACTGCTACTCTTAAACTGCTGCCTTAGGAGTGGCTGAGAGGCAGAATGCAAGGATTCACTGACTTCTCCTCATTTGATTTACCTCCTGGTTAAGTCACGGCTATAGGATTCTCCCTTTAAATTACATTATGAATCACCAAGTGAAACACACCGTGGACAGTAAATAGGGTCAAACATTTTCACAGTGAAAAATGAGTAACGCTTTAAGCAATCTGGCCATTAAGGAAACCAGTAAAATTTTCTGCAGTGACTGGAAACCATTTGATCTTGTGTTATTAGTCTGGTGAGATGGCTGTCATCAGGCCTCCACATTACTATGATTAATATGTCAGATATATGATTTATATTTCAGTCATTCAAATTTCAATTACTTCAACAGCATAACTACCATAAAGAAATTATAGAAAGCCTGTTCCAATATACTACTGAGACAGACACATACCTATCTCAAAATAAAAAGTGGTAGTAACTCTTAATTTATTCACCATTAAGTGCAATCCCATTGATAAAAACTTACTAGGTCCCAAATGACCATCTTTGTGTATTTCCCACCACTTTTTTGGCTTGCTGCACCACAGTACAACTTGTTTAGCACATGCAGCTGAGCAGCCTGGCTGAGGTCAAGCCAATAATGGGAATTGCTGGATCACCTCTTTTTCCTCACAGGGCAAAGAAGCCAAATAAAAATAGAATTTCTATTCCAACTTATGGGGCCTCACAGTGGCATGGAAATATGAGTTGGTGTCTCTGCCATGGTCAGGAGAAAAACTAACAAATTTTAAATTCATGGATTTTGCCAGTTTCATGTGATTTTTCAGTTTTTAAAAAGGGAATTCTTTAAAACTGTACTTATCAATAACTGTCCCTCCAACCACAGAACAAATAATAGAGATGCTCCAGATAAATCCACAGTCTAGCAGTAATGCAGATGCCAGGAGACCTGCCAGTAGGCCAAAGCAGCTTAAAAACCCCAGGAGAACTCACTGCTGCTGGTGTTTAAGGGCGCCACAGGGAATGCCAGGGCTGGTGGCTTTGGGGATTTTACAAAGGGGTGATGCAGTGCCAGATTTCGTGAGTGGAAGGTGACTCCAAGGGAAGTAAGGCAGCTCTGAAGCAGCAGCTATGCTTTGAGAAATCTTGGGATTAGGTAACACCTTCATTAAAAATTATTTGTGCCTTTTATGACAGTGCTTTTCATCTCTGGCATTACTTCAGTGGAGGGAAGAACCAGCTCCCAGCACAGCCACTGCACTATCACCCAGTTCACTGGTGCAGGACAGCACTGCTTCCACTGATCCAGCCTTGAAAGGGCAAAAAAAAAACCCAAGTAAGTCAGCTTTTGGTCAAACCACATTTGTAGAAGTGCCAAGAGCAAAGAAACACTGCCTTCTTTGGGTTATCTGTACAGGTTCCTCTGCAGACACACACTGAAAAGTGACTGAAGCATTAAGCAAAGTAACATTTTTCTAGTAGTGTGCCAGAGTCTAAGGGGTTTAGGATTTTTTAATGAATTTAAATGTCTAGTTCTCACTGTTAAACCTGGCTGTCCCCTCCTGTCAGGGAGTTGTGCAGAGCCAGAGGGTCCCTCCTGAGCCTCCTTTTCTCCAGGCTGAGCCCCTTTCCAGCTCCCTCAGCCTCTCCTGGTGCTCCAGCCCCTTCCCCAGCTCCGTTCCCTTCCTTGGCTCCAGCCTCTCACTATATCTTTCTTATTGTGAAGGGCCCCAAACTGACCTCAGTTCAGATTCTTCAGCTCACCCTTTTAAAATAACATTTTCAAAACTGATTAAAAATCTCCTTCAGGCAGCAGCCTCCAAAACTCCTAACCAGAGGAGCTGTGGACGAGAAGACCTATGTGGATTGAAGGAAAACCAGTGAATTTTCTGCAAGAGAAACTCAGTGACAGCTGATGCCCAAAGACACCCAGCTCACAGAGCCTCACTGAAGGCAGCCGAGGAGAGGAGAGGAGCAGTGGGAAGTGTCACATTCTTACTCTGTCTGTATTTTTCCTTTACATCGTGCTATGACTGATGTTCTTCCCAATTCTACCTTGGATCAGCCACTAGCCCAACCCTAACACAACTTCAAAGCACTCCCAGAACAGGGGATGAGAGGGAAAAGAATTGAAAGCAAGAAAAAGTCAATTTATCAGAGGGGACAAATGGCATAAACAGAGGGAGCCTCCACCCAAATGGAGGGAGTGAAAGGCTCACACTGGAGGAACAGTGGTGTCCTCAGGTCCTGGAGGGGAGCTCCACCAGAAAGCTCTGCCTGGAGACAGGACAGCAAATGGAACAGGAGCAGCTCCCAGCCACCACGAAGCTCTGGGGCTGGTCACAGCCTGGCAGGGCCTGGAGCAGGGACAGGGGGGTCTCCAGCCACACCAGATGGATCCCAGGCCTGAGCCAGCACTGCTCCGTGTCACCATCAGGGCATAACAGAGCCATGGGAGACCTTCCTCTAGGATGGGAACAAGTTCTCACCAACCTCTCACAGAAACAGGTGCCCTCTCAGTAACTCCATGGCAAGCACTCACAGACAGAATTTCTCATCAAAATGATATTTTTGCAGCTGGGAAGAGCAGCATTATCTGGATCAGTTTCACTGTGGAACACACCAGCCTGTTTCCAACATGACTTTCACCTCCCAGCACTGGATATCCCTACAGAAGGGAAAGGACACTGGGTGTGCCAGGGAAACTGAAATCTAGCATTTGGTTGCCTCAGTGCTAGAGTGACATCTGCAGCAGATATCTTGATCAGTTGTTAGCAGCACTGTTCATTTGAGATTTTTTCTTTTATCCATCTTTAATGGATCCATATTTCAGCCACATGAAGACTCGCTCATGCAGCTTGTAGGACGTGGAGGATTGGCCAACACTGACCTACTTTTCCCAGGCTGTTTGACTGGAGAAGGGGAGCAGTTTAGCTTGTTTTCCTCTTGCAAAAATCAGGACCTGCTCCAGGGCTTTGCAGGAAGAGCCTTATCTGATGGCACTCCGACAGGTAAGTGCACTGTGGCTAATTCAGGGTGCAGGACTGCAGTCCAGAGAACAGCTGGATGAGTCCTGAGTGAGCTGCTGTAACACAAACCAAAATATGAACAGGCAAATCTCCAGTTCCTTCCTTCCAGCTAGGCCAGGTTTAAAACCCTGCTCACACCTGCCTGGGCTGCTGTGACTTGGGTTTAACCAAGCCAGCCTCAACCCCAGGAGCTCTGGCTCACAGGGAACAGCCCCAGGGCACAGGGTGTGAGGGACAGACAGTGCAGGCTGGACATCCCTTCCTCATTCCCAGAGCCCAGGGCCAGACAGGTAAAGGTGTGCTCCAATCCCAGCTTCCTCTGGAGATGCAGGAAGCAGTGAGGAATCAGGAATCTCCTGAACTTGGGGAATGTCCACAGCTGGCTGCAGTGACATGGGCTAACCATGCCAAGAGCCAGCCAGCAGCTGCTTCCCAGCTCTGTTTGGGCAAGTTTTGTAGCCAGAGTTGAGCTCTAGTGACTGCACAGCTCCCAGCACTTGTTTATCTGAGCAGCCTAGCTGCAGTGGAAATGCATCCTTGACTCCAACAGGGAATTTTCTCTCCCAGCAACTGGGAGACAAGCTGAGTACCAGTGCTGTGAGCTATCAAACTCTGAACATTTTTAAGAAGGGAATTTTTCCCCTAAAAATACCCAGAATGACACTATTCATTACCATGGCATCAGAAGAAGATGAAGCAAGGAAAAGCTGCAAATCCCAAACAGGATTAAGCAAGAATGAGTGATTGTTAAGAGCAGAGTCGCACAACTGGTTTCCTCTGTAAATGCCACCATTTGTTGTGAAAGCCAATACACTTAAACACACATTTAAAGATAGAAGGTAAATTTTACACTGCTTCCTCTGACCCAGTTTTCCACCAAATTCCCTCAAAGTCCACAAGGGGAGAGATGCTATGGAAAGGAGACCCAGCTTGCATGCATTTCTCTTCCACAACACTGCAGTTGGGTCTCCAGTCCTTTTTCCTCCAGTTTTTGTACTGTCATGGAAGTAAGGAAAGGCTCTGCAGTTTGGGTGGCATCTGAGTAGACTCAAAACTACACATCTACTACACAAGAACTCAGTGGGCCAGAGGCAAGACCTTTTTCAAGAGGTCCAGGCAGAGAAGTGATTGTACAAGGTGTGCAAACGGCAGCAAGCTAAGCAATTAAGATAATGAAATCCTCACCAAAGCCATGTAGATTTTCTGATTGGTCACCTGGTAATAGCTTTATGTAGCAGGTTTTGGGCAGCAGGGGCATAGAATCCCACCTCCCACTGTCCCAGGGTGCTCCAAGCCCTGTCCAGCCTGGCCTTGGACACTGCCAGGGATCCAGGGGCAGCCACAGCTTCTCTGGGCACCCTGTGCCAGGGCCTGCCCACCTTCACAGGGAACAATTTCTTCCTAATAAATTTTTTTGTCTTCCTTTTCACTGAACTGTGTTTCTGCCAATCCAGCAGGGTCCATTGGCTGACTCCAATCCCATTGATAGCTGGTAGAGGGATGCAGCAGGAAAGAAGGAAAGGTGTACAGCAGGAGGTGGGTTTAGCTTTATTTATATCCTACTCTACTACGATTAAGTGGCAATAAATTACAGTCATTTCCTCAAACTCAGCTTGTTTGCCTATGTGGGTAAGAGGTGAGAGCTGTCCCTGTCCTCATGCTGACCCTTTCATCATGTCCTCTCCCCGTCCTGTTGACAGAGGGAGTGACAGAGGCCAGCCAAGGTCACCCAGCACCCATCTGCTGCACTTACTCAGCTCACAAACCTTCCAGCCTGCGAAGGAGCTGAGCACACCTACCACAGCAGCAGCTTCTACACCAGGATTTAAACCTTTGTGAAGCTACAGCTGCATCACCTGGATGTTGACAGGATGGTATCCAGGGCATGAGAGTCACCCAGACAGGGTCAGTCAAACTGAAACAAGTGACACCAGTAAAGGAAGGACTTCCATAGAGGCAGCAGTAAATGGGCAGACACCTGAAATAAAAAGGGACTTGAATAAAATGCTGGGAGAAAAAGGGTCTGTCCTCAAACTTCTTTTTCCCCCTCCCCGTTATCCTGCATGGTGAGTTCTAGAGAATTTCACTTATCACACCCACACAAGGATTCACAGAATGACAAAATGGCCTGAGGATGACACAACCATTCACACTGCCCATTCATGAAGAGCTCAAGAAATCTTGGACAACTTTCTAGAAATACTGGTTATCTGCCCAGCCTTGAGGAGACAGAGGTGTGGGTGGCCATGCCA
>VXBU01012612.1:2612739-2722254 GCA_013400315.1 Bombycilla garrulus | reverse complement strand
CAAAAACAAAGATCTGTTTTTCTCACTTTGAGGGATCTGCCAGGACCCCAAGGACCAGCCCTGGGTCCTTGGAAGCTCACCCAGAGAGGCCCCAGACTGGGGGTGCCTCAGGCTACTGAGCTCTGGCAGTCACCTCAGACAAGAAGCCAAGCAGGTTTCAGTGGCCCTACAGCATCACTCTAGCAGGTTTTATCAAAATAAAATGTTCTTCCTGAGCAGCTTCTTGATTTTGATGACTTGTTAAGATAAGAAGATTTTATTTTCTAGAAAAAAAAATACAATTATATTGATGGATAACATTTGAAGTTTATACTGTAGGGCCATATTTGCTCTGGTGTACAAAGTTGCCATGATCTTCTGGCTTTTGTCACCCTTTCCATACACCCTTTAATACCATCTCATGGGGTCCCCACTTCAACCTCCCTTTTTTCCCCACCCATGCTGCCCACACGGTCTCATGGACATCTCCTTGTTCCACTCTTCCAGCACTTTTCCTGAGGTCTTACCTAAAGGCCACCAAATATATGAAAATGCATATATCTGTATAGACACGGACACACAGCACTGCATCCTCATCCTTCCCCTTACCCATAGGGGATGACAGATTCCCAATTCCCTCTTTTCCCCTTTGTCAGGGCTCCCCTCTCTTCCCTTGTACTTGTGGCTGTTGAACATCCCCCTCTCAAGTAACCCTCCTGCAATTTTAGCATCAACAGTAGCCTTCAATTATGAAAACCCCTGAAGCAAAGCTGTGGGTCAAGGCAGCTGCTGTAGTTTGACCCAAAAGTAGTTTCCAGGAGTTAGGAAACATTTGTATGTCCAATCAGCTTGATGGGAGAGCAGGAGCCAAGGGTCATATTCATTCTCCCTGCCCCAGCCTGCAAGCCTTGGGGAGCACTGGGAAAAGGGAGAGATGGCCTGGCAGTAAAGCAGGAATATTCTTTTTGCAGATTCAGCCAATATTGTCTCCCTCTTCCCTCCCTAAGAGCAGAGCTGTTCTTCCTAGTGGTTTCCTGTTCAACTGTGAAGTCCAGAGGCTCAGCAGCCTCCCAGAAAGAGGAAGAAGTGCTGGTGTCATCCATCTCCCCACCACAAGATCTGCTGACCCATTTGGGTGGGATTTTTTTTAATGGCCTTACATTTTTTCTGCTTTCTGCACTGACTCAGCAGAGCTCTGGGCTCTTTCTTTCCCCCACCAAACGACAGCCCTGTGAGGTGGCAGCAATTTCCAGTTTCACTGCACTCACATAGCACTTCTGACTGAGCCAAAAAGCTAATTGTAGGTGTTGCTGGCTTGTAGGCAAATCGTTTACAACTCGCTCAGCCCTTCTGGATCAACGGAGCGGCAGATCTGCCATGTGAGCGAGAGTGAGCAGTGACACGGGGACACTGCCCTGGCTTTAACAGACACACAGAAAGCGCCACCAGCCCACTAACAGCCATGTAACGCACAATGAGCCACCATCTCCCCCTGCCCACCGCAACAGGCTCGTAGAAGAACGGCAAAACAGAAAGAGAGATACTCACGCATGTCACCAATGGCTCCTTTGGTGACATTTGTGGCTTTCCTTACTGTCACAGTGAATATGTGTGAGTACTGGTGTTCCACCTGAAAATCAGAGAGTTAGAGGTGATTAAGCTCCAGAACAAAAAAAAAAATAAAACCAAACTAAAAAACCCATTTATCAAAATAAGGTTTCATTTTGTCCAAAAACAGAGAGAGAAATCACCCAGTCAAAACGTAAGGGAAACTCATACTGGATAGAGCATCCTAGAGCTGAACTGCACCCTGGAGCTTTACCAAGAGGTACCTGCACCGGGGCTGCTGGATTTTCCTGCAGCCACACCTACTAATCTCAACCAACAACACTCCCCCTCACCACAGAACCTGCTCCGAGGCGTTTAGTCAGGCAGGAACCACGGAGTAAGGCAAGGGAAAAATAAAAACGGGCTTTTTTACAGCTTGTCTTGGTAATTGCCTTCCCCTGCTAAAAAGAATGGCAGGAATTACTTCAAAGTCCGTGTTCTGGAGCAGAAAAATGCACACTGCACACACAAGGGGTAGAGTCAGTGCTGTACCTTCTAGCACACATCAATATTCAGTGTGAAAGCAGCCTCAAGACAATGTAAGGAAGGTGCAAATCAAGCTGTTAAAACAGTCACCAGCACATCTCATGCACTTTGTGGAGGTTCCCCTTTCCTGCAAAGCCCAAACACACGGCAGGAGCTGCCTGCCTAGGAGCAGGCGTGTCCTCAACAAGCCAGGGGTGTAGGAAAAGATGTGAGATTAAGAAACAAAAAGTAAAAAGCCTTAATAAAAAGAGGTCACCAACTCAGCTGTACCGTTGCTTTATCTACACAGCCCTGAGTTTGACCAACCTGCTGGATACCACTGAGAATCACCAGTGCAGACTGCAGGGCAGCCAATACTGGCTTTACAGAGACACAGAGACTGCGAGGAAATGTGAGGTATTAAAGCCAGGATCAGGTCTCACACCACTGTATATTTTCTATCTTTTCCTAACCACCCACCAGCCTTGTGAAGTACATTAAAATAAACACAGCCTATCAGTCATTGGGACCAAAACAACCAGGGAGAAGGTCTCCATCAGGAAATTCACTGAAATTCATTCAAAATCATAGACAATACCCTTGCTATAGGACATGCTTATTCAGGCTCTGCCTGGTGCCTTCTTGCTATTTTTTTCATCTGGATACTTCTTTTTTTTTTTCTTTTTTTTTTTAGAACTGGTTGTTTCAGCTAAGCCTCATTTTGTGTCGACAGCTCAGACCTGAGCCAAACTGGATCCCACCAATACAAATAAAGAAAAGAGTTAATATCTTATAGGTTACATACCGTTTTATTAAAAAAAAATAAAAAAAGAAAAAAGGAAAGCCAAAACTAATCTTCTAAGGACAGCAAAGTGACTTGCAAGAGCTTAAGTGGCATTTGAGTCTGGACTCATTAAAAAGCACTGCAGTAATACCAGCACAAGTCCTGCAGAAGCCTGAGGGGTACAAAGGCAGGGCCAGATCCCCACGGCAAAGGCTGCAGGAGTACATGCCCACAGCGATGCAGGGGGTGATTGACTGCAGCCACAGCCTGACCCAGACACGAGTAAATCACATTTATCTGCCTGTAACCACCCCATGCCGTGCCAGCTGCTGGGGGCTCCGGCCAGGCTCTGGAATTTTCCCCTGGCAGCCACAGGAATTATCTGGATCCAAGACCAAGTGAGCAGGCAGGGGGAAACTGTGGCAATGCCAGCAGCGGTGCACTGAAACCGTCATGGCCCAGCAGTGGTTCAGCAACTTTTCACAGGAAAAGGGGAATTCAGGCTCTTCCCGATACTCCCAGTGGGATGTTGCTCACCTTGACAGCATCAGACCCAGCAGAGAGGGTTCAGCTGTGGGAACCCAGAGTTCCCAAGGAGCAGCACCTATTTAACAGCCTTCCATGGGCTGACATGAAGACATCCCGCTGACCAAGTGATATCCATCACCTTCTGCGCTGCAGCTTCCAAGATGGATGAATGGAAAAGAGGATGGGACTTCTCCCTGAATGAATTTCTGCCACAGGGCAAAAAGAAGTCCAGAGTTTTCCTCCACAGTGGAGTAAATGGGGATTTTTGTGGGCATCTGGGAAGGGCTGGGAACACAACTATGTGAAGCCACCCCAGCTCTGTCATTTACCCTGCCCCAAGAACTTTTACAAGCTGCGACTCTCCAGAAACCACTGGCTCTCACTGCCCCCTATTTTCAGTTTGCTGCCTGAAAATGCTCAAAGCTGCTTTATTATCTCCCTACTATATTATCTCCCAAGTATGTCAGATTGATGAAGTTGGTTTCACAACTGGCCTCAGTTTCTTCATACAGACTGAAGCATTTCCTTTGTCATATCCAACCTTGTAATTAAAACAGCCCAAAGTACAAACACACCACCCTCCTCCTTTTTCTCAGCTGTCAAGAAAGAGCTTGTCCTCACTGGAGACCACAAATCAGAGAACATTGAGCACTTAACTCAGTGAAGAGGAGTTATAATTAAGTGACAAGGATGGGACATGGGCGTGCTGGGTTTAGTTCTCAGCTGATAGGTGAAATTCACGTGCAATTCTGATGTCCCACAGCTCTGGCTGGAAAAGGGGGATCCTACACCATACTCCCTGACAACAAGCATTCTGTAATTTGCTTGCATCTCCCATATGCCTAAACTCATATGCCTACCATCAAAGCAAGGCCAAGTCACCTTCTTTAGTTTGCTCTCCTCCCAGCAGCACAGAGATCACCACTATTTCCACTATTAGCTGATAACTGTTTTACTAATGCCTTCACAAAAACTGCTTTTTATTGACTTAAGCAGCAACCCCCATCATTCCAGCTGTTGTACTGCCAGGAAAATTAAGCCTGGTTTAAGACAGAGATCTTCTGAAAGGCATGTGAGAGCACAGAGGCCTGGCAAAACGGAAAAGCAGTATCTTCTTTCCCTGTGCCTCACCCAAAACAACACACTGAGGATTACAATTATGCACAGTTATTAATATTTGGCCATAGTCATGCACTTGGAGGAAATTTACCACTACTGAAATAAACAATCTTCCTCTTAGTAAAATAAAATAAATACACAGATACACACAGGAAGCCCAAAAGTCTAGATCTCTTCTTACACCAAAATAAATGTTTTTCATGCAGACTAAGTGCAAGCGGAAATTAGGGCAATTTCCCACTTAGGGTCCAGTTTCTAAGGGAATCAAAAGGCCTAAATGTCTGTATTTCAGAAGCATTTTTTTATTAGTTTTTTCAAAAGGAGTTCTAATAAAGGCCCCTGAAAACACAATGAGGAATGTATTGACTCTGAATGCCTTCACAAATCCAGCCCTTGCCAGTTCAGGTGACTAAGCTGCATTTTCTCAAGTGACTTATGTTCACCTTAAGTCTTGATAAAAATCTGTACAAATTTCTCAAGTACTTCTGAAAAACAGATGATGGTAAATAAAACACTTAAACGTTGCAACACTGAGAGGAGCAACATCTACATTCCTTTAAAAACCTAGGACAGGTTACAAATTTCAAAAGCTCACAATTAATTCCAGTGCAAGGTGTCCCTGCCCATGGCAGTGAGGCAGGATGGGCATCAAGGTCCCATCCGACTCAATCCATTCTGGGATTCTTTGGATTTAAAAAACCAAAATACACTGTCCAAAGCGACCTCACTTTACACGTGTTTTATTCCACTTCCTCTTTCTCCATAAATTTAGAGAGGAAATGAAAAAAAGGCAAAAAGTTTTCACCATGCCCTGTCTGAATATAGATTTTCTGCATTATGGAAACTGAGGTGGACAGTGTTCACTGTTCAATCCACAAGGTTTTCCACGACTGCACATCCACAGCTAAGCATCTCCTGTTTTCACACCTCAGCTCAGCTCTTCTTTGTTCCTCTATCACCTCTGAGCGCTTTCCTTCCCTCAGTAAAATTTCCCTCATTATCTGCTTTGCTCTTTTAGATGTCCCTGCGTGTGTGAGCACACAACCACCACCCCCTTCCCAGCAGGAGCTGGGAAAGCCCCACGGTGTCCCGTAGGGCGGGCGGGTTTTGCCTGCCGCCCTTCCGGACGTGCCCAGAAAGGCAGGGATTTGCATGTGTTCCACATCACATTTGTCATATTCCAGAGTGCTGAGTCACCGGGACAGCGGCACTCTGTGTGCCAGGCCATCAGGAAGCTCTGGCACAGGCAGACTGCTCAGGTGTTAAATGGGTTTACTTCCTTCATGTTAAGGACACTTGAGCTAACAATGGGGCTGGACAAATGAAAATATTTGCCTGTTTATTTAAGTAATTGATTTTCATGGAATCCACGCTCTTCTTTCACAGAGTATTGCAATTAAGACAAACTTTAGTGCCCACACATTAATTTTATCTTGAAGTGCTTTTTTCCATTGTTCTAATATTTATCCCCCATATCAAAGTAAATGAAAAGGTATTACACACTTTAATTTTTACATACTCTAATTTTTTGAATAGTCAGTTCTGTCTGCACCTGTAGCAGCTTTCTGAACATCTTAATTTATACCTCAGAGCCTTTCATAAAATTAAAAATAATATCTGAAAACACACAACAGTCAGCACAAGGACTTCTGGAAAATGCAGAATTTTTTAAACTATTTTAATGCCAAATAACATCTAAATCCAAGATTTTTGCACTGATGTGAGCCTGCTGCCCATGACTGTTCAAAATTTCAGTAAAACTTTCCAGAGGATTTCAGTTTTCAAATTAAAAACTTCAAAGATTTCCATTCACTTTCCAAGCAATTGAAGGATCAGCTCTTGCACAAAGAGTGTTGATTCTGGAATTAGCAATATTCCCACAGCAACAGTTCAGCATTCCCAGGGAGCTGTAACTGCATTTACTACACACACTTTTTATTCATTACATTATATATGTAGGACAGCTCCATTTTGTTGATTATTGGTATCAAAAAGTCCTTTTATGTAAGCGATTTAATAAAATATAACTGAGTGCCTCAGAGACCTCTCCCATAAAGGTACAGATCATTCCAAGCAATCCATCCAGGAGAGGGCACTGATGCTGAAAGGAATTAAGTCAGTATTGTTTTAACACAGACATCACCCTGAGGTTTGTCCTCCCTCCCAGCAGCTCACAGGACTGGGAAAGGGATTAAAGCTGGTTTGACATCTGCTGGCTGCATGCTGATGGGGAGGATGTGAGAAGCATGGGGCACAAACCACAGGCTTGATAAGAGATCACTTCAAGGAAGCACAGGGAGTATTTTTAGCCACGTAAAACACAGTGACAAGTGTGTGGCAGCTATCTCTGGGAACACCACCTCACTGCTGCTGCCGTCAGCCTGGCGCTGTTACGAGAAGCCCCTGATAGGAACACACCCAGTGTGGCTCCAGATTTTGGCTTGGGCAGGAATTGCCATTCCAGTTTTGGAAACTCACTTCCAGCTCAGCTGAGTTCAGAGGCTACTGAGCCACAGGCTCACCCCAAAAAGGGCAGTCCTGCTCCCATTTCCTTCCTCCTTCCCTTTTTCCTACTTCTACACTTCCACAGCTTGAGCTCACCGTCCCCTTGGGCCAGCTCCAACAACACAGAACTGATATTCTAACCCTTCCATGGAATCCCAGAATGGTTTGGGTTGGAAGGGACCTTAAAGCCCATCCAGTGCCAGCCCCTGCAATGGACAGGGACACCTTCCACTGTCCCAGGGTGCTCCAAGCCCCATCCAGCCTGGTCTTGGACAATTTCAGGCATCAAGGGGCAGCCACAGCTTCTCTGAGCACCCTGTGTCAGGGCCTGCGCACCCTCACAGGGAAGGATTTCTCCCTAAGAAATTTTTGTCTTTTTTTTGTATTGACGGGCTTTTTGCTCATTTGGCAGGATGCACTGGCTCACTGCCATCCCCAATGCGTGACAGCTGGGACAGGGATGCAGGAGGAACACAGGAATAAAGCAGGAGGAAGGGAGCAGGGGCACAGTGCGCTGCTGAGTGGCGCAGACCATCTCACTCAGAGTTTGCACCATGTATTTTGAGGATTCTCTTTGAACCAACATTAGTGATGTACAGCAGTTTAAGATCTAAATACCCCAAACTGTCAACTTATCCCTCCATTCATACCGATGAAAAAGAAGAGTACAACACCCACCCCCTCCAAAACTACACTGTAAGGAAGAAAGCTAGACACGCCTACCATTTCTTGAAGGAAATAGTAGCAACTCCAATGTCATGTGCTTATTTAGAGTATCTTCCAGCAGGAAAGTCATTATACAAGCCAGTGTCTATCAGAGAAGACGGTATATACAGAAGATTCAGTGCTACTTACCACAATGTGTTGATAAGGATCTATGATAGACATTTTTGCTTTGGTTTATTCAAGGCAACTGCCAAGTATCTATTTCAATCCCACACAGGACAGGCTTCCCCTTTTTTCAGAGCAGAGTTCAGTATGAAAGGTCCTTTAACTAATAAATAAAAAAGAAGACATGATTAAAATTAATCTGTTCCTTTTAAACTATATTTTACAGAGCAAATCAGTTCCTACTCTTTAGGAAGGTTTCAACAATTCCATTTGTTTACCAAGAACTTAATTTCACATAAGCTGTGGAGATATAGGTATTTACCTGCCCCAGCTGGAGAAATTTCTCGCGCTTATTTCCTCTGCCTCAGGGTAAGAGCAGGAATCAAGTACCTTAAATTCCAGTCATCCCAGTGTTTCTAGCAGCTCTACAGATAAACAAAAGAAGACAGGGATTATATTTATCCTGTAAATATACTGTAGTATTTATGCTTCCACACATTACAATCCTAGTTATGATTGTGAGCTCTGCAGGAGCAGCAATACTGCCATCTGTAAATATAGGAAGGGAATTCCAGCTGGAGTTGTACGTAACCTCCCAGCTGTCTGGAGATGTCCCAGAGGCTTGGAGGGGCAAACTGCAAACCAGGACTTCATGGCTCTTCAACAGGCTCTCCAGAGGCCACTGCTTTCTGAGCACTCTGTGAAGATCACGGGCCACCACAGGCCTTCAAATTCAGAACTGTTTTCAACCAGTACAGTAACAGAGGTTATTCCTTCTGGCATCTCTAAAAAACTCTGGGAACTGCTGGACAGGATCAATTCTCAAATCAAGCTGGACCATGGTCAGACCTGAACATCAGCAGAAATTCCAAAGTGAAAATAAGTGAAGCACCATGTGGAGTTTGGTCTCAGGGGAATGATTCCTAATGCTCAATTCTGAAACAGCAGAATAAGCCCTAATCGATGATTTATGTCACTCCCAAACCTTTGCTCTTGAGCAACTACATGAAGGCTTGACAATAAAAATTTAGTTTCATTATGATCAGTGGAACATTACAATGTCCTTTCTTTAATCACTGAATCATTAAGGCTGGATAAGCCCTCCAAGATCATCAACCATTAATCCAGCACTGCCAGGTCCATCACTAAACCATGTCCCAAAGCACCATATCTGACGTTTTCTGAACGCTTCCAGAGACGGCGATTCCATCACTTCCCTGGTCATGCCTGACCACCCTTTCCTGTCAGCCTTAACAATAGTTTGAGGCTAGGAATCACCCTGGGTTTATTTATTAATTTTTATCTAAGGAAGTGTGAATAAGAAAGACTTCAGCATTGAAGAATCATGGTGAACGTGCCCAGCTATATCATTCCTGGAGGAACTGCTGCCATCTTGAAAGGCAGTCCAGGAAAGGCAAACAGCAGGAGCTACCCAATCACCATAACAGAGGGGAAATTTGTAAAACCAGAAAATACTAATTTTCCCTAAGTGCACAGCCACCCACCACGCTCACTTTGAGAGGATACACAAAACCAAGCCATGGATCCTGCTCTGTGTGGGAAAATAAGAGCACAGGTTAGACCCAGGACAAAAAGCCTAGTTCGAGTTAATGTCCTGCCTCCTAAAGGCAGAGTTCCAGTTCCCCAGATGATCCCCTAACTGGTTCAGACATGAGATCATGCCCTCTCTCCCTACAACCCCCCGCCTCATTTGTTTCAACATCTGCAGGAAGCGCGTTCGTGGTGCTGCAGACAACAGCCTCTTTGGTTACAGGGCCAGGACGAGTCCCCAGGCGCCATCTGCTCTCCATGCTGGATGAGGCAGGGATCATGCAGATAGACAAAAATGCAACCACGTCATCAACGACTGCATCCCAACACCCGCGCAGGGCCCTCAGTGGGACGGCAGGGCCGGGGAGCAACGAGGCCTCAGACACAACGCCTGGGATCCCAGGTTCCCACACGGCTCTGACTGCCAGCACTGCACATCCCAGCCCTGCCCGTGCCCTGTGACTCCAAACAGGAGCTCCTGGCTTGCTGTGTTAATCAGAGCCCCTCAGGATGTGATAACACAGGCAGGTACCCGAACACACGCCCATTGCAGGGGCCCAGGGCTGGCAGAGGGACAGCTATCCATGCTCTTCCCAGAGCCAGCAGGACATCTCTAGAGAAAGCAGATGTTTAAGTGACTTGAATACTTAATCCCTTACAGTGGATTTAATTCAGATCTGTTAATTACACCACAGGCTCTAGAAGCTCGCACTACATTACCAATGGAGTTTGGGTAAAGCGCACAAAGATATTTCCAGATCTAAAAATCGTAGTGTGGTAGAGGAGCCAAACACAGCACTACCAGGAAATCCTGATTACACTCACCAAGAGCTGTGAAGAAAGCCTTGAAGAATATTTACTGCAAACATCTGCAGCAAACAGAGCTGTGACCCCAAGATTATCTTGCTTAACACTTCTCCTACACACTGTCTATCCCACACGGCCTAAGGGAAAAGTCTTCATGGAATCACAGAATGTCCTGAGCGGGAAGGAGCCCCCAAGGATCATCCAAGTCCAGCCCCTGGCCCTGTACTGACACCCCAGCAATCCCACCCCGTGCATCCCTGGGAGCATTGTCCAAACAGCCCTGGAGCTCTGACAGGCTTGGGGCCGTGTCCGTTCCCTGGGGAGCCTGGGCAGTGCCAGCACCCTCCAGGGGAAGAAGCTTTTCCTGGTATCTGGGAAAACCCTCCTCTGGCCCAGCTGCAGCCATTCCCTGGGCCCTGTCCCTGTCTCAGGGAGCAGAGATTGGAGCTGCTCCTCGGGAGGAACTGCAGCCCCTGGTGAGCTCTGCCCTCAGCCTCCTCTTCTCCAGGCTGATCCTAACTAACCCAGGGCTGTACCACAAGCACACACAAAGTCCTGCACTTGAGCTGGAGTTGGTGAGCCCTGCCCTTGGCAGATGCAGGGGAAGCAGTGCCTCTAAACACATCTTCAAGGACACTGATATTACCAACACAGATTGTTATGTTTCCCTGATATCTGGTGGTGTCACACCATCTGTGACTGTGCTGTTGCTGGCACTGACAGCATTCCTTCCTAAAGGAAAAGCACCTCACAGGCAGCTGCACCACCATTAACTAAGCTGGCTGTAATGTTCAACTGTGTATTATAGGTAACCACAGAAGAGATTAGGTTAACTGAACAACAGAGGATTGTGTGGAGACCTTCCAGCTGCCCTTCAGGATGTCAAGGGGCCTACAAGGAAGCCCAAGGGGGACTCTGCATCAGGAATTGCAGTGACACGACAAGAGGGAATGGCTTCAAACTGATTGAGGGGACATTTAAGTTTGACACACAAAAGATATTCTTCCCTCTGAGGGTGGTGGGGCCCTGGCACACAGTGCCCAGAGAAGCTGTGGATCCCTGGAAGTGCCAGGCTGGACGGGGCTTGGAGCAACCTGGGAAAGTAACCCTGCCCAGGGCAGGGGGTGGCATTGGATGGGCATTAAGATCCCTTCCAACCCAAATCATTCCATGATCCTCTGATTCTCATTGTTGCATTGGTCAAGGTCCAAATGTACAAATTACACAGCGAACAGGCCATAGTTTAGCCTGGCCTTTTCATGGAGATCCCTTTCTCCAAGTATCATAAATCTCAGCCTTGTCATGGAGAACTAGCCTTTCCCTAAGTGCCTAAATCACACTTTCACCCAAAAGGGAACTCTGCTTCTGTCAGGACAAGGATGTTTCATTGCTAGGCACAGTTTCAGACACCATCGGTACCAAGCTATCAGCAGATAGCTCGATCACTCCTTGAGTCAAGAGTCTTTGTGATCTCAGCTCACACTCACTTGAGGTGACAGACTGGAGAAGGATTATTGTCTTGGAAGACCAGCCAAAACAGAGTAACTCATAAAATGAAGCTACACATACACACACATAGACAGACAGAGATTATTACCAGAACTTTTTCATTCTCAGTACATTCCTACAGATAATTCAGTTGTACAGGATATGTCAAAAGATAAGAAGAATAATGAGATTTTTCCCATGCTGAGCACAAACTTACTCCAGGGTTAGTCTCACTGAGTGGAAAAGCCCAGAAAATGAGCAAACACAGGATAATATAAATATAATCACCAGAATATGTCCTCACAAGTGTAAGAAAAATCATTAGAGGGAGGTTGTTTATATCAAGCCGTCCAATTCTTCTTAAAAAATCAAAGACACGACCAATTTTGAAAATAATAAGTGTGACTCACCAGCACAGTCATTAACTTTCAGTCTATTAGGACAAGAGTAAGGAGTAGAGAATAAGCTAAGTAATGACTCAGGCTTTTTGTATGAATGTCACCCTCCATTTCTATCAAATCAGATTACAGCATTTTATTTGGTTAGATTGATCCTGTGATTGTATAACAGAAATAACAAATACTCTGCTTCTGCATGACTTTGCCTAGCATCCTGGAAAATCACTGTAATGTTATTTCTTAATTTAGGGCTTCCCACACAAGGAGGAAGGATTACCTCTGACTCCATGCAGAGCACCCATCACTCCACTTCCACCACAAATGGAAAAGTATATGTTCTGCAGACCCATGGGCCAAGGCCAAAGGGATGAGAGTCAAGAAGGACAAGTGCTGGGTCCTGGCCTTGGGTCACCCCAACCCCCTGCAGCTCCAGGCTGAGGGGAGGAGGGGCTGGAAAGCTGGAAGAGATCCTGGGAGTGTTGGGGACAGAACTTAAAAATTACCCCAGGTGTGCCCAGGTGGGCCAGAGGCCGATGGCCCCTGGGCTGTGCCAGCCCTGGTGTGGCCACAGGCCCAGGGCAGTGGCTGTGCCCTGTGCTGGCACAGCTGAGGGACCTCGAGTGCTGTGTCCAGTTCTGGGCCCTCATGGCCAGAGAGACCCTGAGGGGCTGGAGCAGGTCCAGGGAAGGGAACGGAGCTGGGGAAGGGGCTGGAGCACCAGGAGAGGCTGAGGGAGCTGGAAAGGGGCTCAGCCTGGAGAAAAGGAGGCTCAGGGGGGCCCTTGTGGCTCTGCACAACTCCCTGACAGGAGGGGACAGCCAGGGGGGTCGGGCTCTGCTCCCTGGGAACAGGGACAGGAGGAGAGGGAATGACTTCAGGCTGTGAGGTTGGACATCAGGAGGAATTTCTTCATGGAAAAGGTTGTCAGATGTTGGAACAGACTGCCCACAGTGGAGTCCCCATCCCTGGAGGAGTCCAAGGAATGCTCTGAGCTGGTGACAAGGTGGGGGTCAGTCACAGTCCTTTTCCAACCCCAATGATTCTGTAGTTCTACGACTGCTCTCCCCATGCCTTGCTAAGGAAGCACGGGGTGGGAGGAGGGATTCTGAGCAGAAGAGCAAAAAAGTTCAACCTTTGTGCCACGTTTTTGGAGGACACTGTGGGGTGAAGCTTGTCAAGGAAGTTGACACAGCTTAGCTAGACAGAAGATCTTAAGATTTGACTTCCTGCTATAGGGGAGGTAATAGATGAAAAGATAGTGAATCTTTTTTTAAAGATGACCTGTCGGCCTCTAAGCAATTACTGAAAGTATAGGTGACACAGCAACAGTGGAAGGAGGGGCATAAACATTCTAGCAGGGCTGAAACTCTGGAAAATCCCAACAACCACCATCAGTGTAAAGTTTCACCTTTTCTAGCATTGAAGGCTACTTTGGAGGCCAAAAGTGAGGAAGACAGAAGTTGCAAAATTATCAGGCCACAGATATGCTCCATGTTACAAGGCTTGGTGAGTCAGGGGCATCAGACATGGTCCTTTAATAAACTTGAATTAGGCTGGATTCAAAACATCCTCCCTATCTTACATTCTGCCAGGAATGGCCTCCCCAACAGGAATATTCAAGAGGCTGGAAGCATCTCTGCCTGAATAGCCACACCTGTGTCACGTTGGAAGTTCCCTGGACTGAAAAGCCAGCCAAGTGCTGAAGTTTCCCCACAGACAGCATGTGCAGGTCTGAGGAACAGGCAAGGGACTCAGGGCACAATGGTTTATGTTACAATTATCCTGCTTACGTAAAGGAGGCTTGACAAGAACCACTCGCTGCAATAGTATGTGAAGTTATGAGAAAAACCCAGGTCACCATATGTGAACTCATAGAGGGATTTCAAAGTGGAACTGAGCAAATTCAAAGTAAGGAGTTCATTTATTCAAGGAACAAAAGAGCTCGTTTAGTTAATACCTTTAAATATCTGTTCTTTGACATCATATTTTACCTCAGCTGAAATTGCACTGGAAATAAAAAACAGCCCTGAGAGGGAACAACAAACTCAGCAGAGAAATGCCAAGAATACTCTTTAAAAATGGCAACAATCACTAGTCTTTGCTACAGAAATCAAAGCCATAAGGCAGAGAGTTTAGATGGCAGAGTCTCAAAATTGGTCAAAAAACCTCAGGCAGCTGACCAGTAATCCCCACTGCGTGTGTCAGGCTAATGTGGGAAGCAGCTCACTTGTTTTCCAGCAAGAAAGCCAAGAAATAAAGAACGTAAAAATTCTGATGGAAGTTCCTTAAAAAAGAATTATTAGGATATAGACCTAAAACAATTACTCAAGTCCACCTATTAATTGTGTCATTTCAAGATCATCTCTGCCGGTAATTTACTATGAGCACAGTGCAATTAGGAAAAGTAGATGGAAAAAATGCCCAACATTTCTATACAGCAGGAATTTGGAACCTAGTTATTCCACAAATACGTCCATCATACAATTCTGGAATGATGGGGGTTGGAAGGGACCTTAAAGCCCATCCAGTGCCATCCTTTGCTATGGGCAGGGACACCTCCCACTATCCCAGGTTGCTCCAAGCCCCATCCAGCCTGGCCTTGGGCACTTCCAGGGATGTTTGACAGTTATTTGGTTAAGGGTATTTTCACTTTTAGAAGCCCAGATTAAGGCTTACTTTTGAATTTTGAGACGCTGGGTGCCCCAAGTACCCAGAGCCAGGCTCTCTGAAACGGAAAAACTCACTGCCAGTGGCAGCTTCCAAAGTCTTGCCAGGAATGCAAACACTTATGCAAGAACTCCTAAAATTAAATGATAGACATCTCAACTGCAACACCTGACTGGGCAGAGCTTTTTGTTGACTATGTTCCTTTAAAGCTCATGTGAAGGGGGGGGAAGGAAGGAGAAAACCTCCCCTGCATTTCTTTCTTACCTGGAGCGTTGGCAACCTGTTCCACTTGCTGTGCTGTGCTGTGGTCAAGAGCTGCTGCCTGCCAAAACCTCAGGATCCCCCTTGCAGAAGCCTCACTACAGAAAGAACTGTTCTGTACAACAGAAAGAACTGTTGCTGCATGATTTAGAGCTCTAGAATCAGCCTCCAAAAATCTCATTCCAAACCCATCCCTGTCCCTCGGGGACAGCACTGAGCTCAGCCAACTTCTAAGTATTTCTGGGCCAATGTCTTTTAAAGAATCTATCAAAATCATGAGGGTTTGGTTCTTACATATCTTTAACTTATCCACACCTTCGTTCCCCTTCTTTTGCTTCCCTGCTGTAAAGTAGGAATGGTTTAAAATAAACTTGAGGGAAAACATTAGAATAAGCTTTTATTTAAGTATTTATGGGTTTTTGGGGGAAGAATCCAATGTGCAAAGGTGTCTGATGCACTCAAGCTTCAACTGCAGCTGACAGTCCTTCTGCACTACAGTTATGCAGCAGTTTCACACAAAAACTCAACAAAAATAGCGAAAAAAAATAGAATGAGCTGGTAAAATTTAACTGCTAGCTTCTGGTCAGGGAATGCAAGTAAAACAAATTTAACTGAACATAAGGTCAGTATTTCCTTTCAATATCTTTTTCATTCTTTTTCAGTTCAATTGGTATCAGTTTTGGGGATTTCCTGGCACAGGCTGCTGGCACTGCCAGGCTGGAGGAAGGGCTGCAAACACAAGGTGTGTTTTGTCATCTCCCACTCGTCATGTCTGCACAATGTGACTCAACTTTCTGGTTTTGGGCTCCTCACCCCAAACACGAGCTCTGGTCACCGTCTGCAGCCAAGGGGACAGTTGTGCAGCACTTCCTTTGGTCTCTATGGTCATAGCAGTTAAAGCATGACAAAGTTGGAGTGACTCAAGGAAATCTGTCTGGACTTTCTAGTAAAAGTAGTCATGAACAAACTTCTGACGCTGACATTTTTCAGCCTCTTTAAATGCTGAGAGTAAAATGTATATGGAAATATTTCATGGCTATTGACAAGCTGGAGTCTGAGTAAGTAACATAAATATACGTTTTACACGCAGACACAAAGACAAACATAGACATGCCCAACGTATATATTATATTTTTGAGAGGAGAGATTAAGTACTTCCAAAACAGTGATCTTTGTCTTGTATCCAACCCTCGGCTGCTGAGCAAAGGCAGACCTGGAGCAAACCCCACCTGGCTCCACACAGCCAAGCCTCTGGCCAGGCAGCCCTTCAGCCCTGGATCTGAGCTGTTACACAGAATCCCAGACTGCTCTGGGTTGGAATGAGCCTCAAAGACCTTCTCATTCCACCCACAGGGATGCCACTTGCTATCCCAGGCTGCTCCAAGCCCCATCCATGCTGGTCTTGGACATTTCCAGGGCTGGGGCAGCCACAACCTCTTGGGAGCAAGCAGCTCCTGAGCCGCCAGCTTGTGTTTGAAGGCAACCTCGTCTTGGCAAAGCGTTTGCACAGGGGGTTTGATTTTCTCCACAGGACTTGGCTGGGCTCTCCTCCCTCTCCTGTCCTGCTGGAGAGGGCAGGCAGTGGCCCCTTCCCGCTCCGAGACCACACTGGGAGCGGTGCCTCACTGCCCCTGCCCGAGCTCCTTCCTCTTCCTGTGCCGTGGCTCTCACAACTTCCCCAAGTTCTCTGTTCCCTGGGCAGCTCTGCCAGCCCTGCCCCACCAACAAGGCCCCGCTCCTGCCCTTCTCCAAGGTTTCAGTGCTCTGCCATTTCAGACAGATTCAGAGTGCCAACAGCGAGAATGCCGAGCTGTGGCACGAGTTCCAGGGCCACCCCTGAAAGAAAGCTTTGAATCAGGTGCCACCTCATTTTAGATAACTAAAAATTGTGTTACCCATACAGGCACACAGTCAAGCAGTGAGAGGATGAAGGGAAGGACTGAGACCACTACAAACGAATGCCCAACATTCCCAGCTAAGGTTTTGGAGATGGATTAAGACTGAAAATAACATCTTTATACAATTCTTGTAAAATTTTCTCTATCATTAGCAAAAAAAAAATTCTTTTTACTGTAATGTGATTCTACCAGTACCAGGAGGTTAATTCCATCAGTGATTACAAAAGCAGAGAAAACCCACAGAAGTAACAAAAGCCATAAAAACACAGCAACTTAAACATGGCCTTCAGGAGTGTGATACAATAACTCTCAGTCACTAAGGAGCCACAAACAATTACTTCAAAAGTAAACAGACAGCAATCAAAGGGAGGAAGAAACCCCACATTTACATAACCCCTTCTTAAAAGAGCTTTGCAAAATCTGGGACACAAGGGGGACTTTCATGCTCCTCTTTGAGGCACAGAGGATTGGTTCAGAAAACCTAAATGAACTATGACTACACTCTTACCAAACTACCTAAGCTTCTAATTTAACTATTTCTTAAGAACCAAGGGCTTACTACCTCCCTTGCCAGCTCAAACTCTCTCTCAGCATATTAAACACCCATGGATGTGTTGGCTTTGTGGTGAAAGGGAAATGACTGACACATTACAGGGCAGGGATTACATAGTGCAGGTGTTCAAGCACTTTTCAAGAAGACTTTTTATAAAGAAGATATCGATTTGCCAAAGCAGCTGGCAGAGGAGAGCTAAATCAGTTTAAATAAAACTCTTTGTGGGAGAGTTTAACTCCACTTATATTCAAAACAGCACTTAAATGAAAACAGCCACTAAGTGGCCAGGAAAGTTCACTCAGCTGGGGGAGAATAACCTTGCCCTGCCCACACCATTGCTTTCAGGTGGTGATTTTGATTCAGATTTGATTTAATGCCTCAGAAGAAGTTATTTAATTTCACAGAATCATAGAAAGTTTGAAGTGACCTTAAAGCCCACCCAGTGCCACCCCTGTGCCATGGGCAGGGTCATCTTCCACTATCCCAGGTGGCTCCATGCCCTGTCCAGCGTGGCCTTGGACATTTCCAGGGATCCAGGGGCAGCCACAGCTTCTCTGGGCACCCTGTGCCAGGACCTCACCACCCTCACAGGGAAGGATTTCTTCCTAATATCCAATATAATTTTCTCTATATCAAAAACACCCCTATAAAAACTAAACTTGCATTCTCCAGGCCACAGGAGAGTTGAAGAGCTCACTGAATAACACACTGAGTTAATGAATTTGGGATTCTTGGAAAAAAGAATGTAAGTATAAAAAGCAAAATAATACTTGGAAGCATGTCCCAGCTGAATGTAATCACTCACCAAGACAGCCTGTGTGGACATGTACTGTTCCAAGTGGAAAATGCCAGAGAAATGCAAGATGTTGGCAAGTTTTGCCATTAGCAAAGAGCTGGTTCTCATTACCATCAGCACAGGCTTCACAGCAGCTCCCTAGGGGAACCTTACAGTGCCTGGGAAAAGCAGGGAGTGAGAGAGTATCATCACTGAAACAAACACATACCCATAAAAATACTCTGGATTTAGGGAAAGCCAGAACTTGCTTCCCAGAACCCTCCTCTTAGATGCTGTTCCCGCTTGTGTCAGGTTTTTCACCAGCACTGTCCTTAAGTCACAGCTGTAGGGCTTTGGTTACACAGGGAAAACTACTTTTTCTTCACAATACAACAGTCCAAAAACACCAGGCTTGTGAAAATTACAGAGTCCTGCCTTTTTTGGGAGATAAAGGGGTGTCACACTCCGTGCTATGGTTAGAAACTCATTATCCATTTGACTTGAATTAAGGAGGAAAAGGATTCAAACAGAACAGCTCCACATGAATAGTTAGCTCTGTATTTTATAGAAATTGTCTGGGACAAGAGATGGCCACTATTGCAATGTTCACTTAAACACACACCCATATTGATCAAAGAACAGAGGCGTCTCAAAAGTCTTTTAAAATTCTCCATTATAGACTAGTTTTGAAAAACTAGGACACAAAGTTCCAATTTAGTTACATTCCACAAGTCTAAAATCACCTTCTCCCCAAAATGTAGTTTTACATTGTTTCTCCCAGGACTGCCAGATCAGGCAGCAGCTGCTGTCTTTGCATAGAGCTCCAGTTTTGCATGTGTGGTCCAAAGGCACAGTTTTTGGGATGGAGCATGCAAAGTGATGGTGCATGCCACAGCCAGAGCTGCTCCCTGCTCAGTGCAGTCATCCACAGGTGCTGTTTGCCTTCCCCTGAGATGGGACAGAATGAAACCTCTGCTTGGGGGCATTTATTTTTAGCATCCACTTGACAGTGCAGTAAGTTAAATGCATGAGAAACACAGTTGTAGTAATTAAACCCTATTTATAATCTCTACCCTGGAAAAACAGACATGGTAATGGGGGGAGGAGAGGAAAACAGCACCAAATCAAAAGTAACTTCACAGCAAACCTGTAAGGCCAAATCTTTCTGTTTAATGGTGTGGCCATGCCATGGAGCACATGGGATGAGACAGCCTGGACATGTGAATCCAATTCTTACTCCATCTCAGCTCCATGTATCCCAACATCTCACCTATCAGTCCTGTCCTTCAGGCATGTTTAATAAAATGCAATCCCCTGGGGGCTGGGACTACCTCTTACTGCAAGAAATACATATTTGTACAGATCTTACTGTAAGATCTCTGTGTGTGCATAAATAATGAGCTTTATAATCCCAGCAAATATAAAAGGATAATTTATTATAGAAGTGCACATTCCTACACATCTTGGCAAAGGATATGAGCACCAATAATACTCAGGAAAAGAAATTAGAGTCTTACTGGTTTATGCTGAAATCATTCTAAGGAAAATACCAGATGAATATCAAACATGAGTCAGTTCAACAGCTTTACTATCAGGTAACCACAAAAAAACACAGATGTGACTGATACATCTCAAATAGTTCAGAACTTGTGTATGTGGAAGCTTTTGACCCTGTATTTTGTGATGCCTTCCTAAACTTGCATATTTAGGGAAGCTGGAAAGATGGAAAGACAAAGATTTTTGTTTGCAGGCTTAGCTGTACTTTGAAAAACACCCTTTCAGCATCCTAAGGTGAAGTAATGTTGTTTTCAGGAGAAAAATCAGCTCTGTATCCTTTTCTCCAAGTTACCAGTGCTATCACTCATCTGGAAGGACATTAAACATCACAATTAAAGAGGGCTTGCCAGCAGAGCTGAGCAGCCTGGACAGCAGCTCAGTGCTCAGAGACACCACAGGCACCACTCACTCACTCCAGCGCCAACACCAGACCCAGAGACTCTGCCCCTTGCACGGAGCAAAGGGCACTCCCAGTGCATCACCTCTGTGCTCTGAGGGAGATCTGTTTGGAATCACATGGACTTTATCATGGAAGCACCTGTTTTTCCTCCAGGAATCACTTAGAGTCTGGGACACTCCCACACTGACTCCTACTCCAGCTGTCTGTCAGTCCAGATCCCAAAAATATCCCTCCCTACACGTGCTGAGAGTCTTGTAATTACCAGCACACAGCAAAAGCATGAGCTGAGATGGAAGTGTCATCCCCACAACCCGCTCTGGGAAAGGAAAACATGCTGGGAGAAAAGCTGCAGTGTCTGTGTCCCCTGGCACAGCTGCCAGCTAAGACAGGACCAGCACAGGCTGAGGAAGCACCACTGCTGACAGCCCATAATAAACCCGTGAGAAAATGAACCAAATCTGTACATCTATCAATACATGGTTGATATTTTCCCCCCACCAGTACTGTGGGCTTATTTTTTACAGGAACTGTGTCATTCTGTAGAATACCACAGAAGCCCAGAGTGATTTAGGTTGGAAGAGACCTTAAAGCCCATGCAGTTCTACCCCTGCCATGGGCAGAGACACCTTCCACTATCCCAGGTTGCTCCCAGCCCCATCCAGTCTGGCCGTGGACACCTCCACAATGTGTTTTAGCTGGAGAACTAATTGATATTTTTTTAAAAGTCCATGAATTCTCACTTGCAGTATCGCCACAATAGTTTTTAATTTTAAAAAATTAGAATAAAGTTTAAACGTTGACTAGTTCCTTTTGCTTTCCTTGTAATTTGATTAAAAATAAAAGAAAATAGTGTAAGCCTTTGGTGCTTAGTTTGGTCCTGCTTTGGGGACCACTTTCCCTTGTCCTAGAGCCCACCGCCCATTCCTGCCTCATGGGCTGAGTAACTCTGCTCCAGACGTTGACACACAGGCTACTGGAAATTGGTACAGTCAGGAAATTTGGGTCATCTCTCTGAGGTAAACAGCAAAGGAAAACCCTCAGGAAAGTCTGAATACCAAGGTGGTGAGGGGCTGCTTTTTCTCTTCTTTTTAAAAAAGGAAGAATTCTTTTGAAAGTATTCTGTTACTACATCACGTTATTATAACCTAGGGCAGTGATGAGGTAATTTCCATTACCAAGGCAGGTTCTGGGATTTGTTTTTCAGACTACTGAGAAAGACACAGTTATATCACAGTGCCACAGCAAACCCAGACAAGAGTTCATCACCTCACAGCAAGATCCTGCTGCCCCTGCCCATCATATCAAAAACTAATTCTTCCACAAATTACGTGGAGCTTCTGTTTAGAAAGAGACAAATGAAATAAAACCAGACCAGTTTCAAACTCAGTTTAAAAGTGTGTCTCGTGAGCGGCCCCCAGGCTTTAACTGGAAGCTGAATCCCTAGCTGAACCAGAGCTGTAGGGAAGGACCTGCTTCTATTGCTTAAATCATGTACAGACTGTAAGGCACCAATATTTTTAACACATACTTGCCCATCAATGTCAACTAAACAATTAGTTAAGAATTCAGTTTTGCTCCCTCAAGGCCACTCCCCTTTCTCAGATCCGTGCCCTGAAGCATAGGGAGACTCTGCTCCACAGCATTGTTATGTGTCAAGTAAAAAGTAAACTGGAATTTAATCTCTCACAGAGATTAATTCACCACAGGCCATACCATACTCTGAGGTTTTACCTCTTGAGCTAGGCATTTTCCATGGAAAACTAAGTATTTTCTCATATTTTGTAGTCACTTCTCATATACTTGAACTTCTGGGTACAAGGGGGAGACACTTCCTTCTCTGGTTGCTTTTTGCTGCTTTCGCTGGTATTTTCCATCCCAAGCCATTCAACTAACTTCACATGATTTGAAATTCACAGTTCCCAAGTCTCCAGTTCCACTGCCATTGCTGTCCTGTTCCAACCTATGTGGAAGTCACAGAGGTTGCCACATCCCTGGATATTACACATCAATTCAAACATTCCAACAGCGCCATTCCCATTATCCCTGCAGCAATGTGCACCTGTAAGGTCACTTCTGCATTGCACTGGGCTCAGCCCTTGGCATTGTCAGGAAGAACTGAGGTTATCCAAAGTGTCAGTGAAGTTTGCTCAATGGCTTTGCAGGAATACCTCTGAGGGAAACACTCAGCACTCATCCCATGCTCGTGATTCTTCCCCTTTGTAGGATGAAAATTCACAAACTGAAGGGAAAGCTATGCAAAACATGAAATATTTCCCATTCTAGCTGGTTTAGGCCAATTGGCAAAAGTGACCTATTCAAAGTGCCATGAAAATTATACTCATGATAACAATGTTCAGTGGAACATATTCAAGTTAAGATGAAATCAAGTATGCAACCCTAGTGACACAGCAGCATTGGATAACTTTTCTTTTTTCCTTTTTTTTTTTTTTTTTTTTTTTTTTTTTTTTTTTTTTTTTTTTTTGGCTTTTTTTCTAATTCTTTTAAGAAAAACAAGTCATAAACAGTGCTTGGTGCCACGAGTCAAACTGGTGTTTTTCCAGTGCAGATTAACTGGCCATGCAGGAGGAGATTAATTTATGTGATTCAAGCGTAAATCAATATTTGTATTTCTCTTTTGTTATGGATCCCTGCCATAGGAGAACAAGAGAGTGCGGAAAGGTGGACAGGGCCAATGTGAAGATCTGGAGAGACAACAGTGCTAGAAGAGCATTCATCTGTACACCGTATATTGAAACCTCTAACTGACAAAAAGAAAATAAAATAAGCACATCAGTTTTAGATTCATGCTGTCTTGGAATCCTTAGCAGGCTGAATAACTTTCAGTAACCACAAAGCAGCTGATCCCATGCATCAAAAGCTTCACGTGCATCTCACCCTACTGGGATGCAGAACAACATCTTCTGCCAGGAACATCCACTGCAGTCACAGGTCCTCCCCACACCACTGCTCCTCCCCTGGGGCTGGAGTCTTAACCGGGAGTCTGCATCCCGTCATCCACATGGGAAATTCCACACTCAGCAGTTCAGGCGGCAGAAGGGGTTTTCCCCAAAAGGAAGGCACAAGGCGCCTGTGGACAAGCTCTGGGCAGGGGTCACACAGCCCCAGCAGCTCTAGCTCCCCAGGAAAGGGACAAACCTCAGTGCAAACCCCTGAGCTGCTGGTGGGACAGAGGTAGCAGCTTCTGCACGGGTGAAGCAGAACTGGCCAGAGGCCGGACAGAGCAAATTATCCCGCACCTCCAAGTGTGGGAGCCTGCTCCCAAAGACGCAGGGGGAACCCCATCAAAACCAGGGTGTTCCAGACCAGGTTGCACGGGGCTTGGAGCCAACCTGGGAGAGTGGAAGGTGTCCCTACGCACAGCAGAGGGTGGGACTGGATGGGCTTTAGGGTCTTTTCCAACTTAAACCATTCTGTGACTTTGGTCCGTGACCACACCTTTGTAAGTGAACAGAAACATGCTAAAGGCCGTGACCAGGAACTCTTACGGGCATTTCTCTCACATCAGACCCAAGAGAAAAGCTGCTCCCGCAGACGTTTTGCGAAATGTTCCCTCTGCAGCCGCCCTGCCGCACTTCCCCACAGCTCCTGCCCGTACCAATGCCAGCCGCGGGGACAGCGGCTGGGCACGCATCCCCGTCCCGGCTGGGCACGCAGCTGCGGGACCTGTGCAGGGACCCCGCGGTGCCGCTCCCACCCCGCTCCCCCGCGCTGCTCCCCCGTACCTCTCGGAGCGCTCGCCGCGGAGCCGGGGGTGTCCGCGCAGGGACTGCTCCCCTCCCCGCGGGGGCTCCGCCGGCTCCGGGACGCACCGTCCTGTCCCGTCCCGCCGCGGGGGCGGCTCCGCACCAGCCCCAGCCCCAGCCCCGGCCCGGCGCCGCTCCTCGCCCGNGCGGCGCCGTCCCTCTGGGCGCTGCAGTGACCGGTCCGAGGGGATGGAGGAGCCGCGGGCGCTGCCGTGGGGAGAGGGGAGAGCGGGCAGCGCTTGGCCGGAGCCAGAGCCCGAGAATGATGTGGCAGGAAAGAATAATCAAATAAATGGAATTTGCATTAAAATATCCCTTGCTTTAAAAACCCCTTGCTGGCGCGGCGGCGGTGGTTGTTACTGTGGGAATATGCCTTCCCCACGGTGTTTGATTCAGCAGGTGTGACCACAAAACTCTGCCATTCTCTGCAAGTACCTCGTGAACATTTGCACGTGTAACACTTTCACTTACAGGCTCTCGGTTTTGAAAGGATGAGTGTTGAAACAACGGTGACTGTGCCCTGTGAACTTCGGCCAGGTTCTCCAAGGTGTTTCTTAATCACTCAGGCCCCTTTGGTCCACTATACAGTTCCATCAAAAAGGTGGAATTTTAAGGCATTATTAATTCTACCATTTTCACCCTTTGTGATGATTAAAGAAAACCTTAGAACTCCTTTCCATTCACTCTTATTTTTTCTGTTTTGCTTTAATAGATTTAAAATCGAAGAGTTTTGAAATATACTGAAACTGGAAAATTTATTTCTAAATTGTATTGTATTATTTGCTGCATCGTTTCCTGCTAAACGGGAGGGGCGTTAAACTGAAGGAGGGCAGGTTCAGATTAAAAAATAATTGTTCCCTATGAGGGTGGTGAGGTTCTGGTACAGGGTGCCCAGAGAAGCTGTGGCTGCCCCTGGATCCCTGGAAGTGTCCAAGGCCAGGTTGGACGGGGCTTGGAGCAGCCTGGGACAGTGGAAGGTGTCCCTGCCCTTGGCAGGGGGTGGCACTGGATGGGCTTTAGGGTCCCTTCCAATGCAAACCATTCCATGATTCTATGATCCTTTGATTAACATCCAAAAAAGCATTTCCCAGCCAGGCTTTTGGAGTTCACAGTGAGTCAGTGGGAGAGTCTGACAGACTCAGACCTCAGCTGCTGCTTGCCCATAACCTGCCCTCTTAACATGACATGTCTCAAAGATGCCAGCTCTTCTTCAGACACACCAAAATACAAGACTGAGTATCACTTCAACATTGACGTCAGGCTCTTTCCAAAGACCCATTTTTACACTGGAGCTTTGCACAAACTCAGTGCCTAAATCAGAACTCACTTATTTGAAAAATGCAGTCATAAAAAAGCAAAGATAAAGGGGGAAGAAAAAGCTTAAATGACTCAACTGAGACCTCCTCAAAGTGCTGCAAACCAAAGGATACTGTACTACAAGTGAGGGGCACGTAGGTGGCATTCACATTGTATTAATAAAGTTAAGTGTCTGAAAAAGCAGTAGCCACAATTAGAGGACAGCAAGCCACTCCTCAGCACAAAGCAAGCCAGAAACCTCATTTTGTCCATTATCTTACTGGTCCCCTGCTGGGATGCGCTGAGGGGCTGAGCCACTCTGGCCACCACTGATGACCCAGTGGTCTGTCTCACTTGTGAAGGAAAAAAGCAGGGTAGGGAAGAGCTGCCCTATAAGCGCTGTCACAAAGAAGGGCAAGTGTATGTTTAGAAAGCCAGCCTAGGACTGCCAGCTCAGAAAGCGCCCGTTTGATGTGGCAGCCTCCTCCTCCACATCCTCAATGTGCCATTTGAGGGAACATTAACCAGAAAAATGCAGTGAATCCACGATGGTGCCATTATTTGGGTCCTTTTGTCTTCCACGTCAACCACTGTCTGAAGACCACCTTGTCTCTTGGTAGGAAAGAATTCTGAAATGTGTCAGACGAGCTCAGTATTAGTCTGGAGACGTGCAGAGATGACAAAAGCATGAATAAAATTGTTCTCCTCAAGTTAGTTACCCTTTCCGCTTAGACTGGGGATTAACCAGCAAGGCTGAGGGTCTGACCCCCTTGTCTGTGCTCTAAATCCTCCAAATGTATTTATCTGACGTGCCCAAGAGATGCCCTGCTGAGCACAAGAGCAGCAGAGTTCCCAGCACTCAGAGATGACCATGAGTGCCCAGGGCAGGTGAGAGCCACATTCCTGGGGGTCCTCCTGCTCCATCTTCTCCCTGGCACGGCCCTGCTCCAGCCAAGACTTGTGTGGAGCCACGTGCTGCTCACTGGCCTGATCAGCTGCCCCTGAACTCTGCCAAGGAGGGGGCATCTGCAAACCCAGGGTTTATCTCTGACTCTTTTCCTCGGCACTTTAAATCTCTCCAAAGTGCAATTCCCAGGGCTCTGGTTATAGTTTTTGTGGTTTTACAGATAGCAAATGCTGGAATAAACACAACCACCAGCAAACAGGGGAACTCCAGGATTTCCATTAGAACTCCCAGAGTTAGTTCCGATTATCAAAACTCCGATTTCTCCCTGGTCAAGGAAACAACTCAGACTCCTGATAAGGAGCTGAGTAACTAAAACTCAAAAATTCCTCTTCCTTTCTTGTTGACGCAAGGAGAAATAAAAATCCTTTTTTATACATTGTGACTGTTCTTGTTATTCTGTATAATTATTTTTGGTCTTAATCCTGTTTCTTCAAGAAAATTATGGGTAGGGTTTCATGATTTATTTTTTTTCCCTTGTGACAACGGAAGTTTAGCAGCTGCCTTCCCTGTCCCTCATTCTTCCCCACACGCTGCAGGTCCTGTGTTGTGGGGTACCTTGGCACGGGTTACAAAACCTCTTTCCCTTGTCTTTTATGTGCAGCTTCTTTTCCTAATTTCAGGCTATTTCAGCCCTCTAAGAGCTGCCTGCTGCAGTGTCCCTGACCCCTGTGCCAGTCTGTGTGTCCAGAGCGGCCGGAGCCCCCAGACCTTGCGCTGCCCCCTCGGCTTCCCTCCCCTCCTGCGGCTGCTCCGCGGTGGAAACGAGCCCTGGGCTGCGGCGGCGAGGCAATGACAGGCTGTGGAAAAGGGCCTGGAGAGCACACAGAGCTCGCTCCTGAAGCACAACTTTAAGGGAAGCCGTGCCAAATTACAGGGGCCCTCTTAGTATGTCCTCAGGGGCATAGCTTCAGGCAAACCATGGAAAAGGGAGAGTGGGAATAGCAGGACAAACACGCAATTAAGTAAACAAAAAGGGGTATTTTGTCAGATTCTTCACAAACCCACTATTTTCTTCCAGACATTTCACCATGTATCAGAGAAAAATCACTCTTTGATCAGGCTCACAAACATGAGGTGTTCCATGGAAGGCTGACATCTGCCCTTGTCAAGATAAAATATCTCTCCTCCTGTGGTGAAAATCATTATCTATAGCACCATGAGGTGAGGGGAGGACTGTAAATTTGCTATTAAGATTTCTCCTAGTGAAAAATAGCCATTTGCTTATCCACTGCACATCCTGACATGGTTTAGCTGGGGCTGTGCCTAGAGCAGTATTTTCAAGCTGGTGCTTCCTATCATTGACATCTGGCAGAGTAAATGCATTCCTTTTTCCCACTTTACTCCTTAAGACCATTTATCAGATATATCAGGGCCGCAGAAAAATGGCTTTTCCTCCAAGCCAATTTGCCTCTGCCCTTACTTTCCCACTCCCACATGGAAATATTTTCCCTATGAAATAAAAAATAAGCAATAATTCTGGAGAACTTTCCACTGTGAATGAGAAAACTTTGCACCAGAAGGGACTTCTGAAGGTGCCTGATTCCTAGATGTTCCTCTCCTTCTTCCTCTCCTTGCTTCCACCTACAAGGTGGTTTTCTGGGGCTGTGACCAAGTTACCAATGGCATTTATGGAAACAAACATAAAGAGCTAAAATAACAGCAGGTTTCAGTCACAATCCTGTGATCCTGAAATATCCCCTGAGTGCTGAAGTGCTGCATGTTGGGGGAAACCTTCATATTAAGGGAGAAGTCAGTCCCTGTAATTGCCTGCTATTGTATCTATGGTGTCTGGCTTCATAAAATGATAGGATCACAGGAGAACGGGCTGGAAGGGACCTCAGGAGGCTCCCATCCAACCTCCAGCTCAAAGCAGAGGCAGCTCTGAAGTCAGACCAGGTTGCCCAGGGCTTGATATTCTCAGCTTTCCTTTACAGGAAACTGTTTTTTTCATGTGACTTTGACTTGTGACTTTTCAACAAATTAGAATAATTTTATACCAAGACTGATCCAATTTATACTAGGACATTTTAAATAGGATGAGTACAGGATCAAATATTTTATTAAATTATATCCAGGATTACCACTTACATTATGGATGTAAATAAAGTTGCCTCAGTCTAAACAAAAATCAGTTACTAAAAGAGGCAATAGACAAAAAAAACCCCAAACATTTTGAGAACATGAATGGCATGAAGCTCATTATTCTCAAGATCTGTTGTTCTCACTGTCATTTCCCACCTGCCTTCTTGCCCAGTATCTTGTTGACAGCTGTGCCCAGCAGTTTCCCCTTGATTTTCCCTTGAAAAAATCAGGCAGTTATCACATATTTATAGATATAATTTAATGTTTCCTGGGAAGAAGTGAGGACTCACAGATCCAGAAGTCTCAGCTCTGTCCTATAACCATTACTAGGCACAAACAAAACCATTAGTGCAAACAAAAAGCCATAAGAAACAGAATTCAGTTTGAAATTCAAACTAAAAAATCAGTAACTAATGAAGACCTACATAAATCCATAAATAAACCTACATAAACCATACATAAATAAAAAGAAATTAAGTCAACCGCACTCCTAAGTGCAAAGAACTCCCCCAAGTATCACAAGAAAACTGAGAGGAACCCAGGGACTATATTGGAGATATACTTTTAGGATATATATTTGCATTAATAGCTGGAGGTGTTTTGACAACCTTGTTTGCCCTTTTGAGAGTTAATGGCACAATCAACATTCACTTCACACTCTTATTAACATCATGGGTCACTGGTTTTATGGTTCATTTCAGGCTCTTCAGAGACAAAACTCCACTTAAAGGGTAACTTGCACATTTCCTCTCTCGAGGCCACTACTGTTCTAATGCTTTTCTTTTCTTTCCATGCAGCCATTACTCTTTGGCTTCTCTGTTGTCCAAAATCAGTCTGAGCTCTGCTGTGTGCATGACAGACTCGATTCTACGTCAGAAATTATCATGGAAATCCAGGAGCAGCACAAAACTCCAATGTGACAGACCACCGAGAAGCTCTGGAGAAATGTGTTTGCTGAGTTTTGTGTCTACTCTTAACAAGCACTGCCTTCACCTCTTTGGGTTATTTTGTCCTCATTCTCCTGACTGTTACTTTGTCTCACACCCATAAACTAAGTTAGACATGAAAACCCTACATCAAAGACTGATGCGAGACACAGGTAGAGGGCTAGGTTTATTTTAAATATGTCCTAATATTCAAGAAAGTTCCTAGATACCATCAAAGTTTTTTGACTATCAGGAAACCTTATTCCCTAATGCACTAAATCTATTATATTGTTATGACAAAGGCAAAGCACATTAAAACATTCCCGAACCACAAAGAAACACTGTAAAACAAGTTAAACTCAAATAGGACAATTGTTGAACCAGCAGGAGTTATGGACCCTCAGCCCTTTTCCATCACAGAAAAAAAAAAAAAAGATATTTTTGTGTGCTGAAGCTGAATTTGAATTTTCAAAATACTTCTAGAGCAGCAGAACCTCAATGTACTGATTCAGTCTGGTACCAAGCATCAAATAACCAAAGTAAGTATTATATGGAACAACTTCCCAACCTGCTGTTTCAGGAAGAATTGAGTCCAAATTTGCAGAATACACAGAAAAGTGAATAATTTTCTACATCTGCAGAATGGGAAAATTGTATTATTTTCTAGCTTGGTTTTTGTTTCATGCTGAGGAATAGATCAGCTGGAAGTTAAACATGTTTGCCTTAATATACAAATAAAAACAAGGAAATCAGGAGCCAGCTGTTTCTCAGGTATTGTACAAACTTGAACATCTCTCCCTGAGAAACCATGAAATCTTTTCTCTATCTTATAAATGGTCAAAGACACTCTGGACTAAGAGCAAACCTAAAGATTTCTCACTGACGGATGAATTTGTGAGTTGCTGTTCCACGTCAGATTGATCCTTGGCAGTCAATTCTACTCAGTGATGAATATTTCCATTATTTATTTCTGAAGTGGAGGATCCTTGTGATTAAAGACATCTGCTCCCAGAAATAGCTGGAAAACATTAGGATGAAGCAAACATCACCCACACCACCCTGCCCGGCAGCAAGCCATCAGTCTCCCCAGAAAAACAAACTGACAGATTATTTTGCAAGCACAAGTTAAGAAACAGAAGTAAAACATGGAAATATCCAAAGCCACCGTCACACAGAGATCAACACAGAACAGCTGATAAATACATGGTGCATGCAGAAGGATTTTTTTACAACTCTACAGACATTCCAATAGAGCAAGAAAAAAAGTGCATTTCATGTCTCAGGAGCTGACTATCCCAGTTAGTCTTTCTGCACAATGTTGAGTTACAGAAATATGCTGGGTAATTTTCTTATATCTTCCCTCATTCTCTTAAGCTTTGGGGTCTGCTGGCCCCAGCCTGACATCCCTGGTGCTGCTGCCCAAGGCAGTATGAGGCAAGGAAAGGCTTCCAGCCCTGAGATCCCTGTCCGTAGCTCCATGGACTCATGTTCTGTGCTGGGACAGAGGAGTCTGGGGGGTGGGAGGGTCTCAGGGAGCTGAATTCCCAAGGAATTAAAATATCTGTGGTGGATGATTCCTAAACGTGAGCTGTGCCTTGGGATTTTTACTCGTTACCTCTCACAGTAAAGAACTAAACCCTCCTAGGATAAGGCAGGTGTTTTGTTACATAAGAAAATTGAGGAGATCCCAATGATTCTGTGAAAAAGGAGGCTTCTTCCCCACAAGCAGTGGCTCTTCTGGGAGGAAGTCTCTCCACAATCCTGCCTTTAAATTCCACCTCTGTCTCACCCACTGCCTTGGGGGAGAACCAGAGTGCAGAACACCAGAGCAGGAGGGTCAGGCTGGAGATCAGGGAAAGGTTCTTCCCCAGAGGGTGCTGGCACTGCCCAGGCTCCCCAGGGAATGGGCACGGCCCCGAGGCTGCCAGAGCTCCAGCAGTGTTTGGGCAACGCTGCCAGGGATGCACAGGGTGGGATTGATGGGGTGTCTGGGCAGGGACAGGGGCTGAACTCCATGATCCCTGTGGGCTCACTCAGGATATTTTCTGACCCAGTGATTCATGCCTTATCTACTCACCCCTTGCAAGCATTACTATCTACTGGAAAAGAATACACAGCAATTTGCCAAAAAAACCCCAAACCTTACACAGGAATTAGTAGAGGATGTTATTATTTGATAGAGTGTAATCCTTCTTATTAATGACTAAATGTGTGCGACAGCAACGGTCCTTAATGATTATGCTTCTTTAAATTCCTGGATATCCCCAAAATAAATTCAATGAAGGGACATGACTCTGTATTTACCATAAGTCCAACAGGGCTTACTCCTGTGGAGGTGCCAAGTAAAACAGCTGAAGAAAAAATACCCACAGATTGAAGCATAAAGTATATTTTTGTCAGTAAGTGACATGGGAATGTTTCAGTATGACAAACCAGCCTGCTGGTGGCAGAAGGACAAATCCTGTGCCACTTGCAGGAGCAGGCAAGTGAATGAAACACGTGAGAAAAACAGCTCACAGATGATATTGTTAATTACATAAAGACTCTGGTGAAGATTCATCATGGTAACAAGATACTCAGGTATGCAAATTGTTAGAAATAGTCAGCATGCAGAAGAAAAGGAGAACAAAACAGTTCTTGTGCTTGAGACATTTTCAGAATTTCTCTTTTCTTTGGGTGAATTCCACCCAGCTTCCCTGGTGATTGCAGAGCAGGGCCCTCACCTGCAGTTGCACCCTCCACTCCTGGGCCTGCAGACCCCAACCTTTCTCCTTTTGTTCTGCTTGCCTTTTTTTTTAAACACAGAAGTAACATAAACCATGACCAGCATTCACCAGTCGCTGTCAATACCCAGACCTCGGCAAACAAAGCAGCCCTGAGAGCAGGGTCAGCACAGTTTACATCAACATTTGATGCCAAGCACACAGAGCTTATTTCAGCACTTTGCTTATCAGAACAAACCCTTGTTTCCTTGCTGGCCACCTCTTCCCTTTCCACATGGGAGGATGGCATCTCATTCAAGGAATGCAAAAACATTCCCTGCTGCCTTTTCCCTAATAAGACCTCTCCCTGTACACCCTCAAAAGGAAGCTTCCTGTGGAGACAAATTGTGACAAAGCTGTATAAAATTTTGCCATCAATCCTGCAGCCAGCTCTGGTTCTGAATACGACTTGGCACTACATTTTTATTCTATTGTGCACACATTTGCCAGTGAGATTGAACATCAGATAAAAATGCATGTAAGCTTTAAGGATGTCTGTTTCAGTCCAGGTTTAAATCAGCAGAACTATGAGGTGATGGAAGCTTCTCTAGTCAGGACATCACTTAAGCCCTGTTGAAGTCCCACTGACGTCAAAGAAATATAAACATATGCTTAATTCTAATTGTATGCTTAAAGGCTGGTCTGAAATGGGTCACAAATGGCCACCTTCTCTATTTGTTCTGAATCCTATGGGATCATTTCCATCATAGGAACTAATTCACATTAACATTCATTTTTCCAAGACTAAATCCTTTCTGCATTCTCTATGTGTAAACCATCCTAAGCCTAACCAGGAGAAAGTCTTACAGCATGAGTACCTGACAATAAAAAATTATGTTTCTTATAATAAACTGTTGAAAACAAAACAGTACTGTGCTTAATGATTAATTTGTTACGTCTTTGGTTTTCAGTTTTTCCTAATGCTGCAGGCTGTTCTTCCAGGCCATTACGTGCTACAAACATCCAATTTCCTATGTGTTTCCTTGGGATTTGTTATAATACTGCTGAGGGGTAAAGGTCACTAAACAAGTCCTTCTGCCAGAAGCCTTTTCCACCCATTCTCCACCTCTCCAGTGTGGTTCTCAAGGCCTTCAATTTCTGTTGTCCCTTTGGGAATATCACCCATTGTCTTGGTTTGAAAGACAGCTGTCTGCTACGGAAGGCAGGAGCCTCCCTTGGAATGTAAAAATATAACCATATTATAACCAAACCAGTATAAATTTGAAATGAAAGGGTTTTCAGGCAAAGGTACGAGGATAGGGATGTCAGTTCTTTACTAGTGTGTGTAACAAGGCAAACAAACCCCAACAACTGTGGCATTAACACCAACCAGAACCACAAATCCCGTGCGGCCGCGGGCCCTTTCCCCGCTGCAGTTCCGGGCGCGGCCGCCAGGGGCGCTGCTGGCTCTCGGCGGGCCGGGCGGCTGCCATGGCTCCCCCGCGCCTGCAGGGGGCGCTGTGCGCGGGCTCCGAGCGCACCCGGCTCATGGCGGCCTGAGCGGCATGGGAAGGGATGGGACAAAGGCTTTGCTTCACAAACCCCCGACAGCCGCTCCCCGTGCCCCCGCAGGACCCTTGGGAGCAGCAACATGAGCCGGCAGAATGGCTCAGCAGGCAGGGGGTGCGGGGCTACAGCGCAGCAAAAGCTCAGAGCAGTACCAGAGAAACAGTGGGGGCAGGACAGTGGCAACCCAGCTCCAAGCAGGGCAGGGAGAGGTGAGCTCAGGATCCCGGGCACACGAGCAGATAGGGATGGGTCCCTTTTTTAAAGTGAGGCAGGTGTTAATAAGATCCCAGCTCAGAGGCTGCTCTCACAAGCAGAAGCTCACCCCACAGCAGAAGAAGCAGCTTTGGAGGCCGCAGCAAATTCTATTCCCCAAGCAGCAGCTCCTCTTCGAAAGCCGAGAGAGAGACAGAGGGACAGAGAGAGATCCATCCTTTACCAGCCTAAATCTCATGGTATCTCTGCCCATCAGAGAGAAACTTCTAGATAAGAGAAGTGCAACCAGATGCCCTCCTCCCCTGAGCTTGGCCACTTCTTTTATCTTTCTTAAGTACCCAGTTGTTAGTATTTCTTAGCAACTTAGGGCACAAAATTCCCTAAATAAGAAGAAACAAAGTGGAAGAACCTAACTCCCAACACCCATCATTAAAGAATAGACATGGAATGTTATAATTTATGGAATATACAGAATCATGGAATGGTTTGGGTTGGAAGGGATCTAGAAGTTCATCCTGTTCCACCCCCTGCCATGGGCAGGGACACCTTCCATTAGCCCAGGTTGCTCCAAGCCCTGTCCAACCTGGCCTTGGACACTGCCAAGCTTCAGTTTGGACACTGCAGCCACAGCTTCTCTGGGCACCCTGTGCCTGGGTCTCCCCACCCTCACAGGGAAGGATTTCTCCCCAATATCCTACGGCAGCGGGAAGCCTCTTGTCTCAAGTCCCTCTACAGCTCTCCTAGAGCCTGTTTTGGGGCTGGAAGGGGCTCTGAGGTCTCCCCAGAGCCTTCTCTTCTCCAGGTGAACAGCCCCAGCTCTCCCAGGCTGGCTCCTGTGGGGGCGTGACTCCCCAGGTAGTTGGTGTCATGTAGGCAATGGGCATTCCTTGCTCTGGCTCCTATGGATGCACACATCCCCCTCTGCTCCCAGGTCAGCCCTGAACTCAAGCTCTCATATCACAGCTCTCTGCTACCAACCACATGAGAAAAGGCAACTAAAGTGTGCCCTGCTACCTAAAATCCCACTGTCATTGGGATGGAATGTGTGTTCCAGGCAGAGCTGGAGGGATTCTCAGGCGCTGAGCTAAAAGCCTCAGAGCAGCTGTGCTTGGGGAGGCTCTGGCACACGGAACAGCTCTGGCTGCTCAGCAGGATGCTGTCCTCCAGCAGCCAGACCCAGCACAGCGCTGGGACAAGGTCCTGTCTCCTGCCTCTCACAAATCAGTTTCTGCCTGCTTTCTTCTTGCTGCCAGGCCATTCCTCATGTGCTGCTCAGCACCCTCCAATGTTTCCATCTCTTCTCAGAGAGAGAATGGGATGATCCGCAAGACATTATTTCCACAGGATTCCCTCCCCTGTATCCAGATGAATATTTCCTCCATTACTTCGTCTGCTATTTTTAAAGACACCTGAAACTCTTCTTTCCCCAACCAATGTGTCCATAGAAGGTGAACTGTCATGGAGCCAAGTTGTGCTGTATATTTACCTACTTTATTACCCTCTCAGAACTGCAGCCTTCCAGGCACTTACCTGGTTTATTTCTGGGTCTGATAGTCTTCCAGCTCTTCTCTACTCAGAAGGGAATGACAGGATCTAGGTGGAATTGCACTAAAAACCATTACATCCCCCTCTGGTACAGGACAGGACCAACCTCAAAATCATACTGGGTTAACTTCCTAATAACTGTGAAGTTATTTATGTAAGGAAACCATAATTATTGAGCATCTTTGATTTACTGCTGACTGACCCATTATCAGCCTGCTGGAAATTTCAAGGAGTTTTGCACTTGAGATGGCAGAATTTAATTTTTCTCCCCTTTTGACAATGCTTCGCTCAAACTCTGTTTCATACTAAGCTGTCATCCCTTCAGCCAGTAGTTCTGTAAAACTCTCCTAGGAATGGATGTTGGAATTTTGAAGGGACACATTACTGTTCCTGGGTATAAAGAGTCATTTTTAGCCCAAGCTTGAACAAAACACCTGAAGTTTTGAAAGTTCAATTCACTTTCAAAGTCCTAAAAACATATCTTGGATCCAGACCTTTTTTTTTTCAAATTTTTTATCCTTCAGTGTAAAGCATCCAGATGCTTTATTGTTGCTAAGAACTGAGCAGTAATTCTAACACTCTTGAAGGTCCCAGTGCTGGAAACTCTAACTGAGCTCAGGTCATAAATCCAGGTTAATAGTGCTCAGAAAATCCCAAGTAGTCCAGCAGACGCAGAGGGCCATTAGCAAGGAAAGATTAGATAGAAAAAACTAACTGCTCCTCCCCAATGGAAATCATTTCCAGTTTAAACTCAGTGCAGTGGTAAAAGCTCCACAAAACTGAAAGGATCCCAAGGAGGAAATCCCTGCACTGAGGCTGACTTGGGAACTGTTTGTTCTAGCAAAGGACTCTGCTCCTCCTCCATGCCAGCTCTGACAGTGCCAGAACAGCTCCGTGTTTTTACCGCAGTTATGCAATCCCTAGGCTTGTGCCTGGCACACAAATAGTCTTCAACGCCCTTCCCAAACTAGAGAAATGTGTCTTTTCCCCATCCACAGCCTCAAGTGGTGATTGGATGGGAATGCAGGAGCAAAGGGTGAGAAGGAAGACCAGGAATTCCATCTACCATTGTTAATTTTACCTTCTTTGAGTGCAATAGGGCCCTGGTGCAAATGGGGTGCACAGAGCATGGTGAAATTCTGAACCCATCAGCACCACACAAAGCCTTAAGTCTAGAGCTCCAAACACAACAAATAAATTGTTCACAGTGGGCTCTCAGAAAACCCTGTAAATAAAGATTTATGTGTTTGGATGTGCTACATATGCATACACCTCCACGCACTCTGTATCTATATAAATGTATCTGTCCAGAATGGGATGAGCCACAAACAGGCACAAAAACCAAGGCAAACACAACCTGCATCACACTGGTGTAATATTCATTACTGCCAACCAAAAAAGACAAAAGAAACCAAAGGAGAAATACTAACCAGCTGAGGTTTCCTGTATACAACTGGACATGCTCAGGTTTAACAAATCCACAGAATGGTTTGGGTTGGAAGGGACCTTAAAGCTCCCAGGTGGCTCCAAGCTCTGTCCAGCCTGGTCTTGGAGACTGTCAGGGATCCAGGGCAGCCGCAGCTTCTTTAGGGAACCCTGTGCCAGGGCATCTCTACTCTTAAGGTAAAAATTGCTGCCAAAAAAGCTGGAAGTTAGGAATGATGCTTTCCACCAGGATGCTCATCACTCTGTGGCAGCCAGATGCTCTTCTGTACAGCAAAGATGTCCCTGCATCATTGTTGATTCCAGATTTATTTTCACCTTGCTAATGTTAAACAAAAGCTGAAATTCTTGGGTATTTTCTCAGGACCTGCCCAACCCTTCCCTCTGTGAAAAAAACGACTGAATTATGAGCTCTAATTCTCTGCTCTTCTCAGATGATTTATCTGCTGATTTATCTTGACAACTCACAGCTGTGATTCTGTTCAGCCAATCCTGTGCCTCTGCTTGCTGGGAGGACTGGGAAATTTGATCGTTTAGATAGTGACAGGAACAAACCTAAGACACAAATGACACTGTGTGGTGGTTTTTGCTAAAAAAGGTACAAGATACAGCTAAAACACGTGCTGGGAGAGAGACATTTGGTGGATGGTTAGGGATCAATAAAAGGGATCAGGATCCTAAAACTTCAGCTGGAAATAGGCTGGCTCTGAGAAAACTGAGGTCATACTCAGCCAACAGCATGCCACGCAACTGAGGACACATGGGAAAGAGTCATCCTGGAAGGAGGGGGTCATGGATTCATGTCTAGAAACCCAATAAGCTGGGGCTGAACATGGATGGGCCTGAACAAACATGAGTACAATATTTCCACAGGTAAAAGACAATTCTCTTGCAGACCCCTCCTCAGCATGCAGGGAGTGACCTCTCTTAATTGAAATGCATAGGAGACCAATCCAGTGGGCACAGATCACACCTTGTGACCGGAGTCTGCAGTCACAACCCTCAATCTGCCTTGTTGGAAAATCATTTGCACTTTGTGACACAGGCTCCCACTGCCCCTGCATCCCAGGTATGGTGAACTCAGTAGGAACTCCAAAGTGTCCCCGTGTCCAGGGGACAAGGCAGAGGTGACAAACCAGTCCCGTTCCTCTGCTCTTACACTGGGGTTTTGGCACAGGAACCTGAACAATTCTCACCAGGCTGCATGTGAAGCTAATGGCAAAAGCCTAATTTTAATCTCAGTCACCCTTCCTCTTCTAGCTCTGGAAGAACAAGTTCACTTCTTTATTTCTCCAGGGATATCTTGGATAAAGCTCAAGGTGATAACACAGTGCCTCACGTAAAAGGGTAAACATGGAAATTTGTGATGAACTAGAAACATGCAAAACAATTATTCACTTCCTAACATGCTTTCTTTTAAATAAAACCCTGTATTGCCCCCATGTTCTGTCAGAAGAAGTGAGAAACTTGGTCACAAATACAGAATCTTTGAGACCAGGACTAGGTGAAGATTTGAGAACATTCATATGATCCATAATGCCATGAATAGCAAAGACAGAAATGGGTTTGCTCTTAAGAATACACATCTCCTTAAGAAATTATCTCTGAGCATAAGGGAGAACATAAATATCTATGGTTGGTGTCTGGAAATACACAGAGGGGTCCTCACCCTTCTCTGAACGAGGTGGGTCACATGTTGGAACGGCAGCGGGAGCATCACAGGAAAATCTGTGACACAGTGCACACACCTGAACGATCTTTGTCCTGGGGCTTGTGTCAGCAGCTCAAACTGCCAACAACCTCCCATTCAATTCTCCCCAGGTTCAGCTATTCCTAAAGCTTTTTCCAGGAGGGCCTCACTTGTCTTAATTCCTGTTTTTTCACCCTTACAGAGATGCTTGGCTCTTCGGAGCTGAGTACACCAGAGCCCACTTTTCCTCACTCTGTGCGTTAAAGGATGGGCACAGGGTTGTGCCACTTGCAATGTAGATATTCACCAGACAGGATTCAATCAAAATCCTTTGTAATCCCAACCTTATTTTGGCTCCTCCTTTCCCATTTTAAAAGTTTTAAGGAGACAGCCCAAAAAGAGTCACTATTTCACCAGATGCGTGGATAAATTTTGTGTTCTCTCCCCAAAATGGTGATCTGTTTAATATTATTTTTTCTTATTTACAATTTCCTGTTTAAATGAATTTTATTATGCCTTACACATATTTACCTAGTGAAGTTCATAAAATATAAATAATGGAAACCTGGCCAGGAGAATGCTGAGGTCAGAGTCAGGGAGAGGAGACAGAACAGGGCACGTGACGTACATCACTATCCATGGCTTGCACACTCTCACCAACATCAGGAAAAGGCTGTGGACTCCCCATCCCTGGAAGTGTCCAAGGCCAGGCTGAATGGGGCTTGGAGCAACCTGGGATAGTGGAAGGGGCAGGAGGTGGAAGTGGATGTGTTTTAAGGTCCTTCNGATCCATAATGCCATGAATAGCAAAGACAGAAATGGGTTTGCTCTTAAGAATACACATCTCCTTAAGAAATTATCTCTGAGCATAAGGGAGAACATAAATATCTATGGTTGGTGTCTGGAAATACACAGAGGGGTCCTCACCCTTCTCTGAACGAGGTGGGTCACATGTTGGAACGGTGGCAGGAGCATCACAGGAAAATCTGTGACACAGTGCACACACCTGAACGATCTTTGTCCTGGGGCTTGTGTCAGCAGCTCAAACTGCCAACAACCTCCCATTCAATTCTCCCCAGGTTCAGCTATTCCTAAAGCTTTTTCCAGGAGGGCCTCACTTGTCTTAATTCCTGTTTTTTCACCCTTACAGAGATGCTTGGCTCTTTGGAGCTGAGTACACCAGAGCCCACTTTTCCTCACTCTGTGCGTTAAAGGATGGGCACAGGGTTGTGCCACTTGCAATGTAGATATTCACCAGACAGGATTCAATCAAAATCCTTTGTAAGCCCAACCTTATNAACCATTCTGGGATTCTGGGGTTCTAAAAATGGACTGAATCATATGTGTGTCCACACCCAGCTGAGAGCAACTTGCTGGTCATTTTCAGTTGGTAAATATTTTGAAAACCAACATTTTTCCTTTTTGATAACAAAGTGGGAAGTCAGTGGGAGTGAGAACCTAAAGACAGATTATTATTTTTGGTCTTGCTACATTTTCACCTTTATTCTCTGGTCAAACAAAAGAACAACATGAAGCCAAAAATTATCACCTATCCATGCCCATTATTTCTTAGATCCAGTCTCTGAGCTGAACACACGATCCCAGTGAGACAGGGATAGCCTGGTGTTCCAGAGCTTGCAGCTCCTCATAATTCCCCGTAAACTTTTCAGGAGGTTTCAAGGGTTTCTGACAACCTCAGGAAGCTGAACAGCTCCTGTAACAGGAAGGCAAACAAGGCTCACACAGCCCACATTACATCATATGGATAAAGGGAGGAGGTGTGACCTCAAAGAACGCCAGCAGTGGCTATCGCTCCTGCAGAAATTGTATGGATTATTTTAGGATGCATGTCAATATGAACTTGTCATCTCATTTGTCTAATGGCACTTTATTCAGTAATTAAACAAACTATTTCTGTTAGTATTGGTTACCTTCATGTTAATTATTACCTTTCAGTTTTGCGGGTAGCAAAATAGGGGGTTTTTGCCTTTTTTTTTTTCCCCAGAGGTTTTTATATGCATCTCCTCCTCACCACAGTACCCAGCAGGTTTACTAACTCAAAATTGTGGGTGGGCAGGCACTGGAAGGTGCTGCCCTGTCCCCATCCCTGGAGGTGTTCAAGGAATGACTGGATGTGGCACTCAGGGCTCTGGTCTGGCTGACAAGGGCTTGTTGGGCTGAGTGCTCTGGTGATCCATCACAGGTTGGACTGGATGATCTGAAGGTCTTTTCCAACCTGAATGATTCTGTGATTCTAAACCCTCTCTAGGAAGCCACACTTCTAATCCACCCCAGGTGCCTGGAAAGGGCAGAGGGATGAGTCCCTTTACCAGGCTGAACTAAAATAATTTCGGCTCTTGTCAAAACAAAGCACTTCACATATCCTCGGGAAAAAAAATTGTATTTTAAACAAAAATTCTGCAAATACATTGTTTGCCACAAGCTTCAAATATACTATTCCACACCTGGAAATGGATATAGATATGCCTGAGGTGACTGTATTTAAAGATGTTCCTGTTCATGAATCCCTGATCCCAGGCGTCAACAGGCATTGGAGCTCAGGGATGAGCACTCCATCCCAAAATGAGGACTGATTCCACATACTGGTAATTTTAAAAGAAGGTTAAAAATGGTTATATCAAATGTGAAATTCAAAGTGAGAGAAAAAGATTCACCTTAAGATAGGGACAGAGCTATATCAGGTGGAAAAGCCAGTTTTTAATGCACAGGAGGTGAAGACTTTATTAATATATTTTGGTTAAGCATCAGGGCAAAATAGAACAGCTGAGAAAGAGCAAAATTAAAAACACCCTCCTAATTAAGTTGGAATCAGAACACCTGGGAAGGGGTTGTTTTGAAATGTTCACCTTGATGAAATCCAAACAGCCTTAGGGTATGGAATGAAACACTGCCTCAATCAACACAGTTTTTTATGACTGCAAGCCTGAGGTTCTGTAGGGTTTTTTGCATAGGAAGTGGTTCCAGGTTAGTTAAATAAGTGTTACCCAGCAGAAACCATTGGATCTGAAAAGTTCTGCAGACAGGCTTGTCTCACTCCTGTCCACCATGAACATATTAACTGTTCTGATGCTGTGCATAAATTCTTCATTTCACACTGATCTTGCACTGCCTTGTGCTGAGGAGGACTTCTAGGTAACTGGCAATCACTAAAATGTTCCAGCCCAAAGAACAGTAGAGCATCCAAATCATTGCAATGTAAATCTCCATGGGGCTGCAGAGACTTGTTTTGGAGCATGTAACAAGTCACCTGATATGAAAATATTGCATGTCCAGTGGGTGCAGCACAGAAAAGGATGTAACATGGTTACCTGGTGATTCCCGCTGTGCTTTGCATTTATTGGGGGCTTTTCCCCCACTCAGCATTGCTCACAGGCCTGTCTTTACTCATTTACATTCATTAGTGCTGCAGAGCAGGGAGCAGGGAGCCTTGGGCAAGGGGCCCAGCATTCCTATTGTTCAAGTATAACAGAAATTATCTACACATAAATAACTCCCCTCTTTCCTACCCTCTGGAAAGTCTATAAACATTTAAAATCCCCAGGAGCTAAGTTGCAACACTTCAGAATTAATCTGTGTGGAACAATCCACATTGATGGATATGGGCCGGAGCTCCAGCCTTTCACACGAGTTCAGCCAGTGGAAGTTCATGAGGTCTCTCTTGCCACATCCACACTTCCATTCCCAGCCTCCCCACATGGGCCCGACCCCGGATGATCCCAGGTCATGGAGTCCAGCAGAGAGGGTGGAGGAGTGCATTTGTGGTGAGAGGAGCCACGGGGAGTGTTTTGCATGGCAGCTCTGGCCCTTTCCACAGAAACAGAGTTCACAAGGAAACACAGGCGTTGCACAGAGTCAGGTGTTCTCTCCCCAGGAAGAGCTGGGCTCCTCATGGAGCTGCAGGCACAGAAAAGCTCTCTGGAGCAGCAGGAATTGGGATTCCCAGCAGCCCTGCCAACGGCTGCTGGCCTGGCACCACTGATGGCCTGTCCCAAGGCTGTGACAGCCTTTGTGATGGCCGGAACCAGTCACACACAGAAACCGTCGATGCCTCAAAGAAGCGCCAGCCCAAAATTAGCTGCCCAGACAGAGCTCTGTGCTGGTGACATAAACCCTGCTATTTCCACCTAAACTTGGCCTCCAGCCCACTGGCCCTAGGTTGCTGGCAACTCTCTCCAAAACAATCCCAGTGGAAGAATGCCATCTGAAACGAAACCCCAAAATAACCCACACGGGCAGAACGCTGCAAAGCCCTCATTTACTTAATGAACTCCCTCCAGCAGCGCTCAGAGAGGTAACCAGCACAGAGTTTCCACAGCCGCTGGAAACCACTGAACCAGACAAGCTGATTGTTTTCTGTTGGGCTTGTATGATTTATCTCCTCTACACTGGGGGTCAGGATGAGAAATAAATCCCAAAGTATAGTCAGGACTGCCTCTGGATAAACAGAAAAATAGTGAAAGAGAGACAAGTCAGTATTAAACCAAATTTACAACTGCTCCACAAAGAAACACCATCAAAACTCATGATACAGGATGAGTTGTGTGAGGGACAATAATAGGAACCATAAATTCACACACTTTACTTGTAAAAACAGTAATTCATCCATACATGAGTTAGTCCCTAACCTGGACACTTCAGTTCTTGGAAGAAACTCTTTTGTGTGAGACCATATCCCCTCGGGAATTGTGGTTGGAACTGATGGTCTCCAAGGTCTTTTCTTGCCTTAAGGATCCTCAGTTCTGTTCTTTGCAAAGGGCTGCTTCTGCAGGCACACAGTGCACCTGGCTGGCTTCAGGCTCCCCAAGACATCCAAATGGCAATGATAAATGCATGGCATTCCTGAAAAGGGATGACTGACACAGCTCCAGCACCAAAAAGAGATATGGAATGCTTTTCCCAGCAGATATAAACTCTCTGGACTGTGGCTCTGAGTTCTTACAGCCACTGCAGGGCTCGTAGATCCTTAAATATTTTCTATTTCTGTAATTTTGATCATTATGTGTTTTCCCTAACTGCATATTCCAGGGAGAAGAGTCAAAGCCAGTGAGACTTCTATCTCCTGATGAGCATCCTCAGGGCACAGTTTCCCTCGGAGGCTGGATTTTAAGTCCAGTGAGCTGGCCAGGTTTTTATGCCATTGCATAATTGGCCGTCTCAAAAAAGTAGAAAAGCATCTGAACAATTTCCAGATGATTTCCTTTTGCTTAGAGTCATATATCTTGGCAAGCCACAATATGATGTGATGTCTCCTTTCCAATCATCTAATTTAACTTTGAATAAAGCAGGAATTTCTCCAGTTTGTCTCTCCTGAAATGTACATTGTCTTGATCTTGTTCTGACCTGAGTAGTTTAACACACAATATTTCTTCAAGTGCTTCCATTTCCCATCGGTAACTACAAATAATTTGAATTTCTGGAGGCCTGTTATGGGAAAGGATCCTAGGGCACAGTTTTAAGCTGGTCACAGAGTCCTTTCCCCTGACCAGCAATCAGCTCATTCAATATAATTTCATCCCTTTTATATCTTAATTTCTTTTTTTTTCTTTTTTTTTTTTATTTAATTGTAAGGGTAAGTTGGAAGTTTGGCAAAGTGACAAGCCATTGGAAAACAGTCCTGATTTAATTCTGGAAGTGAAGATGAGTAGAGAGTAGCCTTGGGAAGTCTGGGTGTGCTGCAGTGGGCAGAGCCTGCTCCAGGAGCCTCCCCACCCTGGCACAAGCCACAGCCATAATTTGTGCGGGCACTGTCCATCCCAAGGGCTGCCACGGGAGCTGTGTCATGGAACATTCTTCTCTGGCTGACACCAGATGACTCCTCCAGCCTCCAGCTGGGAAGAGCTAGAGTCAGTTTTAAGGAACTCAGTGTCTCAGTATCAATGTTTGGATCCCCTCTGGGCCCCAGGAAGAGCCCGGGGTACCATGGTGGCACCTTCCCTGTGGGCACCGAGGGAAGGGTCACAACAAGGAGCTCCCCCCTTCTCAAAGCACTGGATGTCATTGCTCTGGGGAGAGCTCGGAGCCCCTTCCAGTGCCCAAAGGGGCTCCAGGAGAGATGGAGGGGAACTTGGGACAAGGGATGGAGGGACAGGACACAGGGAATGGCTTCCCACTGCCAGAGGGCAGGGTCAGATGGGATATTGGGAAGGAATTGTTCCCTGTGAGGGTGTGAGGCCCTGGCACAGGGTGCCCAGAGAAGCTGTGGCTGCCCCTGGATCCCTGGAGGTGCCCAAGGCCAGGCTGGACAGGGCTTGGAGCAGCCTGGGCTGGTGGGAGGTGTCCCTGTCCAGGGCAGGGGGGGGCACTAAATGGGCCTTAAGGTCCATTCCAACCCAAACCGTTCTGGGATTTTGTGATTCCATGAAACCATGATTTCACAGACAACCTTACAAAACCCTGCAGAGCAGAGCTAACTGGGTGGAACAGCCCAGCAGGTTTTGCACTGTTGTAAACCTATCTGGTAAATGCTCTTGTAGAAAAAAATTCCTATTTGCAGAAGTAATGTTTCCTTTCTTTAAATTGAATGAAAAATGGGGTTAATGAATAAAGCTAAATAAACTTCAGTACCCAAAGGCATGTTTTATGTAAAAAAAGAAAACTGAACACTTAAGAGCAAAGAACACTTACTACACTGAAACAATTTTTCTCTCACTAAAACCTACTTCAGTTTCCCTTATCCAGTTTAATGTACATATGCTTGAAGCAAAGGAAAATTCCACATGATTGTATTTGCACAACAAAAGAGCTTGAAGCTGGATGACAGATTTCACTAGAAGTTAAGCAGGAAGTTGCTAAAAGAAAATTCCAGCATCTGCATTGAGGAGGGAAGTATTTGGAAATCTAAGGAGAGTTTTCTGTGCAGGTTTCCCACAGAAAGACAGCATTTCAATATACAACGCTTACTAAAAATGGCACAGCAGAAGCAATTACCTTAATGTGAGTTGCAGCCGGTGACCAAAAGCAGATAAAGTGTCAGCTGACGTTTCTTTATGAAAGGCAGTTACAAAATCTCATGACGTATTTCAGAGCTCCCTGTGATCAAATGTCCACATCAGAAACACATGGAGGCTGCGTGGGCAAAAACAGGGGCTCTGCAAAAAAATCCCAGGATCACAGGAGCGGGGAAATTCACAGCTTAACTTTGGTAACAATTGCCAATAACAATTGCCAATAAGGAAAACATCCTTTTCTTCAGTCAAGAAACAGCAAAAAAATATTTTCCAGTTTAATAGGTACAGTTTATACAGGGGGAAAAAAAACATCCCTTAGATGAGTGTATCCAAACAAAGTCTTGGAAAAATTATTTGAAATTGAAAAAAAAAAAAAAAGTTTTAAAAAAATCCACAAGTCTAATCCAAAATGTAGCTGCCAAAATCTTATGTTTATGTAATAGCTCATGTTTATGGCCTTCCTCTTTAAATTCACCATAAAAAGAAATTTAAAGTCTTGTGACCCAAAAAAGTAAAATGGGGCAGATCGTAGCTAGAATGAAATTTTCAGTCAGCCTCTGCCTGAAACTACCATATAGGATAAAAATGTTGTGCTTCATCCTCCATTCATCTACACTCCTTGGAAAAAGGTCGTCCTAGAGAGCTTCAAGCTGAGTTTAAGTCATTTAGGGCTTGTTTGTCAGGAACTAGTCAGGCAGGACTGAAGTTGTGACTACCAAGAGTGTCAATGAGGAAAGCAATCCATCATCTGAACAAACAAAACACAGTTCTGGAAGCCACTTCTGCAGGGGCTTCAATCATTCCCTTTCATTTAAAATCAGGGGGATTCGGTGTCTGGGCAGCTCCCAAGGAAAGGGCTCAGCCTTGCTTTGGACTGGCTGAGCAAAAGGGAGCATTTAAGCTGAGCAAAATGGAGCTCTTGTGTTCTTTTCCAGTCTGGTTTGGTAACAAACAGATGTGTATCATGTCCCAGGCAGTGTGCAGATGCCCTGTAGTCACGATATCATACAGGTATCTGGCAAAGAATTTGCAAAGCAAATATGCCCGGGAGAAACCTGGGCACCACACAGCACTGTACAGGTATCTCATTTCACATCTCATCTCTGCAGGTAAATCTCATGCAAAGGCACTCTTCTCACCTGTTTCATTACAGCCTTTGACTCGTAACTGAGTCTGTCAAGAATGCCAGGGAATTAAAACAAGAACTCAGAGACGTTCTTAAAAACAGAGGCTTGGAAGGGGTTTGTTGAGCAGGGTTTACTCTATGCAGATGTTAATGATAAAATAAAATCTATCATACTGGAAAGCATTCTTCAAAACTCTCACTGGCTTGCAAATAAAACACGAATAAACACAAATAAATAATTAAATAAATAAATAAAACACAAATAAATAAAGATGTGGTTTTATGTTGTTTTCCAGCAGCTGAAGTCCAAAGGGAAGCTGCTCTAAAAAGGAAAAAAAAAAGGGGAGGCTCAAACTTGCTCAGGTCTCGCCTAAGTCAGATAGAGATTTTTGTGCCACCCATGTTTGGGGTTTTTTTGCACATTTTTAAATTATAATTCCAGGAGTAAAAACAACCCCACCTGAAGCTGATTTGGATAACAAGGTATGCTCCATTTCCCTACACAATGACTGATGTCCACAGGTACCCCCCTGAGGTGCGCTCCCAGCTCACCCTCCCGCTCCTGGTGCCCCTGGAACAGGTGTGTGCCAGCAGCCCCAGCCCAGGCACAAACACTCCTTGTCAATCACTGTCCATGGGATTCCTCCTGAGGGCAAGGCAGTCCAGCTCCCAGCTCTCACACCTTCTATATTTGTACGTAGTTTTGCCGGGAATTGGTTTGTGTTCTGAACGATTCCAAAATTGCGGTAGCCTGGAAACCCCATCAACGAGGGACCTTTTTACTGTGATTTTCCTGGGAAAAATAAGCAAATCTCCCATGTCTCCAAAACAGGTAATGAGTACTTTTGTTTTCCAGAACAGCCCAGGATGCCAATGAAACTGGGACTCAAGTGATCAGGGTGCTCCAGGAGGACACAGCAGGAAGAGACAGAGAACCAGTTGCCTGGCCAGGGTGATCCCATGAAAGCACAAAGCAATTTCATAATCACACTCTTCTGTTCAGAGAGTTCTAATACTGCAAAAGGCACGAAACAGGAGCTTAAAGACACCAACTTCCCCCAGAGGTCCTTCAGTTCTCAAGAACGTTTTCAGAACATCCAGGATTGTTGTTATATCTGTGTCTGACAGCCTTGGAGCGTGCTTGCTTTGGGAGCAACGTATCCAAACTGACAGCAAAGTTCAGACTGAGCTCCTTCCGCCAGAAAAGAGCAGAAAAAGGCACAGAGCAAATGAAACTGATTCACATGAGATTGCCAGAGTCACAAAGGGAGGGAAAATATTTCAAATATATTAAACAGGCTCAAGGACAAATTCAGTGCTAATTCAGTTGGGTTCAGCTGACCCATTGCAAAATAGAGCAGCACCAGTGCTGAGAGACAATGTTTTCCCTGTTGCCACTCCATCTCCCCTTCTTTTGATGTCATTACTAGAGCATGTCAGTCCTTAAAGGTCATTTCATCTCTGTCCTGAACCCTTGCCTTGGAAAGGTGTGAATTTCTGCAGTTACACCTAAAATAGAAACAGGAACAGCTTCAGGGAATTGCGTCCTCCAGAAATGTCAGCGAATGCAAAAAGACTGAGGTTGACGAATTTTCTCTGTTCCACAGGCTGCTCTCACCTGGACCAAAAGGTACTTCAAGGAACAGAAAGAAAAATAACACTAATTCTTAGCAAAGATAGTTTATGTGCTATAAACAAAAAGAGCACTTAGTTGATGCATGAATCTCCACCTGGTGGTGAATCCTGCCACAGCAAACTTGCATTTCTAAGAAAAATTCCCTTTCCAACACATAACCAGTTCTTTACCCGAGATAATCCCAAAGCAACAAGTGAGGAAGGACAGTCTTCAGAAAAGCAGAACTATTGTATCTTCCTGATTTTTCCTTATTTTGGAAAGCTGAAGAATCTCTTCAATTCTACTGCAGCTGACAGTCACACAAGTGATCTTCCCCAGCCAAAATCAGACTTGAGAGAGCTCATGTCACACTGAATGCAGCATTGGGTGACAAGTGGAGGGTGCTGACTGGTTTTCCAACTGCTTCCCATGGGGAAACATCCTCTCCAAAGCCTGGAGTTCTGCCCTGTTTCTTGGTTTACATATTGATTAATTATAATAATTGAAAACTTTAAGCATCATCAGTTGTCAATATCTCCAGGGTTCGCTAAATCATAGCACAGTTACCTTTGTATTATCATTTTAGGGGCAATTGTCTGGCTGCACACAATTACTTCAGTTTTCCCCTTAATGTTGCTGGTTCTACACTCTAGAAACATTTTCCTATGCACGTTATTTAAGCACAATGTCTCATTTGTCTGCTGTTTGCAGTTAAGTCTTATCATGTGACAGCATCCACAAAAGCTTTGTGAGATGGAACAAAATCAATATGATGTGTGAAATGTATGAAAATGTGTGTAGATCCTTGACTTACGGTGCTGTGTATGCCATAGCCTAATCCACTGGATAACTAGCATTCCATAATTAATTGATTTGGCTTTTTTTAGACTTGATAAGACTGAGCAAGATGTGGCTGTGGCCACAGGTTCCAGTGGTTCCTGGTTTAGCTGGGATGACAGACATCCTCTACTTAAGTGTATGACCCAGCCTGTGGTTTCTGCATACAAATGTATAAAGAAATATTATCTGCCTTCTCTTGATTATGCAGCTTTTCATGTAAGAGTCCTAAAACATCCTGGAAGACCCACTACTGATGTACACAAATTACTCACTGACCACAATACTCTTTGGGGCTAAAAATAAGATTATGTTTAAATCAGCCTGAATCCACTTTCTGTCAAGTCACGGATTTGCAATTCAAACACCATCAGGCTCACAAGCTATCTTTGCTGAAGCCACTATGGGATTTTGGTGTCAAATGCTGACCTCGAGGGCGAAAGTGCACACTCCGCGGTTGCACAACCGCATGACATCCTCCTGTTTTCATTGTCGTTCCTCACGCAACACGAATTAAAAATAGTAGCAAAGCGTTCTGATCAATAAAAAAAATAATCTGTGACCAAAATATAAAGTATTCTCAAAGAAATGAGGGAAAATTTGTTTACAGCGCAACTAGGGGGGGAAGGGGAGGGCACAGAGATGGGAGNCATTAAATCCCCTAAAACTAAAGTAAAACTAAATTCCCTCCAGCATTCCTTCCTTCCCGCTGTGCGTGGCGCTTCTCAGCGCGAGTGCTGTGCAGTCCGTGTGTGATCACAGCCCTCCGACCTCCTGCTGAATGAATTAAACAACGAGTGAGCCGTCAATGAGCGGAACCCCGCGTTGCAAGGCGCCGGGCGCGGTGCCCGCCCCGTGCCGGCCCCTCAGCCGCTGGCAGGCGGTCCCTCACACCTGCCTCGAGCCCGGGGCAGGACGGGGCGGGACGGGGCGGGCCGGGGCTCATGCTTCCGCTCAGTGACTCAGCCGAGCCCCGCTCGACGATGCCATAAATAGGTGGACGGGCGGCAGGGTCCGGCACTCAGAGCTGCCGAGCCAGCACCGCCAGCCCAGACCCGCCATGCCGCTGCTGCCCCTCGCCCTGCTGGCCGCTCTCTTGGCCGCCGGCCGCACCGGTGAGTCCGCCCCGCGCTCCCGACTAGCGCAGCTTTGCCTTTCTGCTTTTCGTGCTCCTCGCTCTCTTGCTATTCCTCTGCTGCGTGTGGGTGCCAGGACCCCGCTGGCCTGTGAGGGATGATCTCCGCTTCTGAGGGGGGTTATTGCTGGCAGCGGACGAGAGGCGAATTCCTGCGCTTTTAAAACCTGCTCCCTGGTAGCGCAGAGGTTACGGTGGATGGATGGTCGCTGTGATGCTTTCCTGATCAGCATTAAACTCCAGGGCGCTCTCGTTCGTTGTTTAAAGTCCTGGGAAGGTGGAAGTGTAGTGCAGAGATGCTAACCCGAGCTCTGGTTCCCCCGCAGCCAACCCTTGCTGCTCGAACCCCTGCCAGAACAGAGGCGTCTGCATGACCACTGGGCCGGATAGCTACGAGTGTGACTGCACCAGGACAGGCTACTACGGGCAGAACTGCAGCACACGTGAGTATCCCACGCCCTTCTCTGTGGAAATGAAACGCATAATCCAATTCCAGCATTGCAGATTATCCTGCATAAGCTAATTAATAATAACCTTCCCATTGTCACTTGCAGCGGAATTCTTCACGTGGCTGAGGGTAGCACTGAAGCCATCACCGAACACTGTCCACTACATCCTCACCCACTTCCAAGGAGCCTGGAATATCATCAACAACATTCCGTTCTTACGGGACACTATTATGAGATATGTACTAACGTGTAAGTATGAATTCTCTTCCAGTCCTCTTAAAGCTTACTCCAGAATATTACAATGAATTGATCTGTCTACCAACGACGCATCCTCAATTACACTGAAATTGAAACACCAAAATTTAAGACTCCTGCATGATGCAGGCTTGTGTGAAACATGCTGAAGTGCAGCTTGATTCTGCTTTCTGCAAGAGTCCAGGATTTTGCTGACATGAACTTGGGATCCCATTGCTCATGTTAATAGTGAGATCCAGCTGATTCCAGCCAGGATCCAGTCCTGTTATTCAGTAACTGTAACCATATTTAAGATCAGTAACAGATACATCTGGAATTTAGAACTGCTGCCAAATAGATGCAGAAGATCTGGCTTTGTGATTTACTTTTTGAGACTAAAATGTACACTTAAAAATAACCAAATATTTATTTGTCTTTCAGCAAGATCACACTTGATTGACAGCCCACCAACTTACAATAGTGACTACAGTTACAAAAGCTGGGAAGCTTATTCCAATCTTTCCTACTACACGAGAAGCCTTCCACCAGTAGGACTTGACTGCCCAACACCAATGGGTGTTAAAGGTGAGGAATAAACTAGACACATAATGATTGCTTGGTCATTTCTAAGAGGAAAAAATAAATAGCAGTTCCTATGAGACCTGCTTATCTGCAGCCTTTTTTCAGTGTAGTTGACTTTAGGAATGATCGTGTTTTCAATATATTGTTTAAAGATCTAAGAGATATTATTGAGATTCTTGCTTTTGAGTTACGTGCTAAAAGCAGGAAATTTAGAAATTTCTAAAAATCAAGAAAGTGAGCGTAGAAAAGTAGGTAATTCCCCATGTTTGTATGTTGCTGTCATTATATTCCACTGAAAGTCTTAAGCCTATTTGCTAGGAATAAACTTCAGCATTGCATAAATGTTGTTTTGAGTATCTCACTGCCTGTTTCTCCCACAGGTAAGAAGGAGCTCCCGGATTCGAAGCTGATCGTGGAGAAGTTCTTGTTGAGGAGAAAGTTTATTCCCGACCCGCAAGGCACCAACGTGATGTTCACGTTCTTTGCCCAGCACTTCACCCACCAGTTCTTCAAGACGGACCACAAGCGGGGCCCTGCCTTCACCAGAGCGCTCGGCCATGGGGTACGGTCACGGCTGGGGACATGGCTCGTGCTCCTTGGGAGCTCTGAGCTCCTGGAATGGCATCCTGTGGGCTGCCAGGGGACAAAGCCACCTGTGCACACACTGTGCCACAGTTCTGTGGGATTGCCCCTTCTGTAACTGCTCCTCAGGCCAAATTCAGTGTTCGGCAGCATCGGGTCAGAACCGCGTGCTCTGCGCCAGTGGTTCTGTTTAAAATACCTGCCCAGTGATCTCTTATTGTTCCCAAAAATCTGCTTTCACTAAAGCATGTTAGATGGTACTGAGTATCCAAAACTTCTCTGGACTCTGTCAGTTCCAAAGCGCTGTATCCAGCATTTAAGTATTGCTTATGTACTGCTAATAGCCTTAGTTTTAAAAGAACTTCAAAAGCAGACTTGGATTTAAGATCTTTACCTACAAGATAAGCATCCTTTGGACAAAGAGTTCTTCACTGTAAGTGTCACTCTTATGTCCAAACCAAAGCTATAAATTGTGTGTGTGTATATATAGGAAGCTGTCTGCATAATAAGTTGCTGACACTTTAAACAGAGTCCTTTTAAACTGCTGATGTAACAGCCTCCTGTTACGCAGAGATGGCTCCAGTTGCCAGGAAATAATTTGGCTTCATCTTAAATATCAGTGCATGATACTTATAAGGTAGCGGTAATATAATTGAAAGGTAAACATCTAGGGGGTGAACTCCTATTGGTATCCGTAGAAGTGGGACTTATCCTAAAATAGCAAAAAAATGCAGGTTGGCTTCATGTCCCAAATGCTTTTATTTTATAGGTTGACTTGAACCACATTTATGGAGAGACTCTGGAGAGACAACTTAAACTGAGGCTTCGAAAGGATGGAAAGCTAAAATACCAGGTATGTCTTAGCTCAGAATTCCTGCCTTCTTACTGGATGGCACAGATTTCCTAAATTAGTGCTGTGTGAATGGTGTAGGTGATCTAAAGTGTGAGTCAGAGCTGAGAGAGTCGACAGAGCTTCACCAAAGCATGGTAGCTCACAGCTGCTGTTGTTTGCCCCTTGCGCAGATGATCGACGGAGAGATGTACCCGCCGACGGTGCGGGACACGCAGGCAGAGATGCTGTACCCGCCCCACGTGCCCGAGCACCTGCAGTTCTCCGTGGGGCAGGAGGTGTTCGGCCTGGTGCCCGGGCTCATGATGTACGCCACGATCTGGCTGCGCGAGCACAACCGCGTCTGCGACGTGCTCAAGCACCAGCACCCTGAGTGGGACGATGAGCAGCTCTTCCAGACCGCCCGGCTCATACTGATAGGTGAGAGGCCCTGCTGCTTGTGCAGCTCCAGCTTCAGGCTGCGTGCCTGGAGGGAGGGGAAGCTGCCCTGTAAATTGGGGTGTGAGTGGCTCCTTCCTGGTCAGTCGCTGGGGTCGTGTTGAGGTGCAGCTTCCCCCCAGCTCTGCTAAAGATGGAACTGAAGAAAACTCAGGGATGCTCAATTCCCTTATCTGAGGAGAAGCAGAACTGAAAGCAGTGAAAAGACAGGAAGTTCAGGTTCCTCTCACAGAGAAAGCTGTGAGACTGGATGACCTCAGGCTCCCTGATCTGGGGTTTTAGGGTTTTTTTTCCCTAGGGTTGGGTCAGCTCAGGTATGCTTTAAAAGAAAGGCTGTGATTAAGTCTAAAGTTCAGATGGTTATATAAAATGTAACTCTGCATAGTTCTCCTGTCTAATTGTGTACCCAGTGGTATTTCATCTTATGTAAATGGTGATGTGCTCTAAGCTGGAAAAATCCTTGCCCCAGCTGAAACTGTAAACCAAGACAATTGTATTATGTACTTCAGAAGCTGAGATTTGCTTTCAGACATCAACTTTCTTCATTATCCTTTTCCTTCAGTTCTAAGGCTATTGTATAACTGAACACAGTGTAAACACTGGTGTGTGCTGTTCTGTGGAGGGTGCAAGGAATTGTGCCTTGGGAGGGGGAAAACAGGCTGTAGAAAACACTTCATTACCCACAGCCCAGAACTCTTGGAATCTGAAGTACTGTTCCACCCCTTAATCACATAAAATATGTGAATTGCTTTCAAGGAGAGATTACAGAAAAGCCTTTATTTTCCTGATCACTGTAGTATATTTTAGAGCAGTTTAGAAATGGTGTTTTCCCTGCCACTGAGGAGAAGCAGTGCCAATATTCTCTCCTGTTCCTTTGTCCAACAGGAGAAACAATCAAGATTGTTATAGAGGACTATGTGCAGCACCTGAGTGGCTACCACTTCAAGCTGAAGTTTGACCCCGAGCTGCTGTTCAACCAGAGGTTCCAGTACCAGAACCGCATCGCAGCCGAGTTCAACACCCTGTACCACTGGCACCCGCTGCTGCCCGACACCTTCCGCATCCACGACCAGGAGTACACCTTCCAGCAGTTCCTCTACAACAACTCCATCATGCTGGAGCACGGGCTCTCCCACATGGTCAAATCTTTCTCCAAGCAAAGTGCTGGCAGGGTAGGTCCTTTCTTAAGTTGGTGATGAACAGAAAGAAGTGTGAGCTGGGGGTGGGACAAGGGAATGGGATAAAGCTATTTAAAACTAATCACTGGAAAGGCACGACGTCCTTGTAACTCGTATCAGGAGATCTTACGGTTTTTGCTCTTTGAACAGGTTGCTGGTGGGAAGAACGTTCCTGCTGCAGTACAGAAAGTGGCAAAGGCCTCCATTGACCAAAGCAGGCAGATGAGGTACCAGTCCTTGAACGAGTACAGGAAACGCTTCATGCTGAAACCGTTCCGATCCTTCGAAGAGCTTACAGGTAACAGTCCTCATCCTCCCCAGCAAATGAGAGACCTTGTCTTAAAATGCTCACAGAGTCCTGTGGTGTCGTTACCGGGCTTAAGCAGGACAGTCTTGCACAGAAAATGGGAATTTTCCACTTACAGTTTTTTCTCATTGCAGGAGAAAAAGAGATGGCAGCAGAGTTGGAAGAGCTGTACGGGGACATCGATGCCATGGAGCTGTACCCAGGCCTGCTGGTGGAGAAGCCCCGGCCTGGGGCCATCTTTGGCGAGACCATGGTGGAGATGGGGGCACCGTTCTCCCTGAAGGGGCTGATGGGCAACGCCATCTGCTCCCCCGAGTACTGGAAGCCCAGCACCTTTGGGGGCAAGGTGGGCTTCGACATCGTCAACACAGCCTCCCTGCAGAAGCTCATCTGCAACAACGTGAAGGGCTGTCCCTTCACTGCCTTCCACATCCTGCCTCCCGAGCCCACTGAGGCCACCATTAACGTTAGTACCTCAAAAACTGCCATGGAAGATATCAACCCCACGCTCCTGCTGAAAGAGCGCTCTGCCGAGCTGTAGAAATCTATCTATTTATTTATTTAACTGTGTTATTTATTCTATTTATGGCTTAGTATTTAAAAAAACAACTTGAGCATCTTCATTGTGGGGGTTGCCTTAAATTCCTTACTGAGGTAAGGCTTCCATTTACAAAAGGGATTTTCTGTGTTTCAGCTTGACAGTAGTGAATCCCTTGTTTAAAATCTTCTGTAACAGAACGATGTATTCCAAAGTGGATAAAGGTTCCACCTTCTTTTTACTATTGTTTTAATACTTGATGAAGGGGAGTGGTGGTGATCCTCTCTGTCAGTTTTCATAGGTCACATAACACTACAAAAGCAACTTTTTTTCTCAGCAACTTGAAAGCAGCTGTTGACCTAAAAGTACAAGAAAAGATCTGACTTAATGAAAAGTGCCAGAAGAGATTATGGATTTCATATGAGCACTCAGAAAAAAAAATACTTGAGACTCACTTCTTTATGTAAGATCAGAAAATGCATTGCATTTGTTGTTGATACTACCTCTCCCTCAGATAGGGCACTTTGTATCATAACTTAATGTCTCTTATGTACAAATCCACTTCTGGATTTAGATGAAAGTAAATTTTTTTTACAGCTTTTTAAAAAAATTTTTTTAATGTTTTAAATATTTAAAGAAAATAGTACATTTCCTGGATTCTACTTCTTTTTGAAGGAAGTGTGACGGATGTATTAGTTGTGTAAGGGGGTGAGAATGAGATACTGAGCTTAGCAGTAACTGACTCTCAGGCTGCAATACAAGGCTGCTTGCATTTGAATAGGGATGTTTTTATTATGTAACTCTGGTGAAGTCTTAAACTTATCCCAAGCCACTGGGATTCTTTTCATAGCTGTAGTTCTCTGGTCTACTTGATAATGTAATTTTAATGTCTGTTCTAACGAGAGGAGGACAGTATAGTTGGAGTTAGGGTATGCTGTGGCTTTGTGCTCCCAAAAACAGGGGGGCTGTGAACTGAGCAGCTCTGTAAATACACAGAGAACTGAACACAAGAGGTTCAGCAGCACTTCTGGGCACAGGAGGTAGCTCTGCCTGTGTGCACAAGCTGTACATACAATTTGTAATTCTATTTATTGGGGGGGGGAGGAGGGATAATGTTTTATTTATTATTTATAAACAGAGGTATTTAAGTAAGTGGCTTAAGCTTCTTTAAAACTGGCCAGCACAAAAGCTCCTAGACTTATTTGTCCTAATCCAGCAGTAAAATATCTAGTCTTATGTGGGCACATGGGTTACACAGGATCTTGTATAGGACTTCAGACTTTGCATGTAAGGGTATCTTTTTTTAATTTCTAGAGAGGAAGTGTAGAAGATGATCTTCCCATAAAAGCAGCTGGGGAACTATAGGGAAAAAGAAAATGTCACTTCAAACTGGAATAGAGCAGCAACCGGGTATTCTGTGCCCCTGCCTAAAATTCCTTGACTACTTGTGGAAAAGGACTTGAGTTTTCTATTTCATCTGAACTCTCAAGCACTTGTAGGGGCTTGTGCATTGTACCAGCTCTGGCAGCAGTGTAGTTTGTCTGTGGCTTCTGTTTGTATGGATGTGTGTAGAGCCTCATGCTGGGTAGGTCTGTAATTGCAGAACCAAGCTCTCATGCAGCCATCGGTACCAGGGACCGACCTGGAGTGGTCCTTGGTATGGGTGCTGTAGGAGCAAGAAGGGCATTTGTTTTCCTTTCTCTACTGGAAGCACGAAGAAGGGAAAAGCTTCTCTCCCCTTGTATCCAAAAGTGTTCAGTACTGTATGTGCTAACGAGTGAGCACTGCTGGGACGCTTGTTCCTCATGCAAACTGTCCAACAGATCCAGCTCTGGGCACCCCTCAGAGCACCCTTCTGCCATTAGCCCAGGAACAGGGGTTGGCAGAGGGTCAAAGGGAGGCAAGTCTGGACAGATGGAGTTCTTTTGGGGTAGGTACAGAGGAATTCCTCTGTACCTGAGACCATCTCACTTGATTTGAGTTAGAGGCTGCTTCAGCAAGGATTCCTGTGCACTCTGTGTTTTGTACTCTGCAGTCTCTGAATGTGGATGTTTAAGATTATTTATTTAAAATTCTGTGAATTGTTTTTCACTTTATTTTTGTAGGACATCAATGTTTTTAAAATGCAGTTGTTTATAGAAATAAATTTAAAACATTACCTCTATGGGCTCCTTTGCTTGTGTTTTCCTTCAGCAGTATTTAGGATGGAACAGTTCTTTAATTGATTACATAGAGAATTACCAGGCATTACCAGCAGCACTAAATTCTCTGATGTGTCAAACCCAAGATGCCTGTAGATTAAATTGCCCAAATGGAGTAATTCTTTTTCCCCTTTGGCCTCAAGTGAAAAGGGATTTCACTGTTCCAGCCCTGGAGGAGCCAGCTCCTCTTATCTACAGCAGCGATGCCAGCACTGCCCTGGCAGCTTCAAAGGGAAAGTACAATACTGGAGTTGCACAACACCACCTTGGTGTAACTGACTTCCCTTCCTGCTTCCCTTTTCCCAGGCTAGAACAGCCTAGAGCTGCTTCCTTTCACGCTTGGCATTCTCCAGAAGGGGAAACTGCTTTGGGATGCAAGTGACCACTAGTGCTCCCCCATCCTGATATTGGTGTCCTCTCACAGCTTCTGCCTAGAGACCAACCCCAGAGCCACAGTACTTCACCCAGCCACCTTCCTTCCAGCCACCTTCAGTCCTCTTTGGTCCAAGCTCATCCCAGTGCCCCACAGGTCAATATTCCCAGCAACTGTCCAGCCCTGAGAGCGTGACAGTTCTGCCTCTGCTTTGGAGCTTGTTTCCATCTCCACAGATTTGCAGTTCCTTTGCATTCCTCCTGTACCCAGCACCTAAACACCTCTAGCAATTCTCCTCACCACTCGGTCCTCATCATTTCAGTGACCAGCTTCAGTCCAGAAAGTGCTACGTCCTGAGGACCCTTGCAAAAGCATCACTTTGGTGCCTCTCTAGGCTGTGGGTGAGTGGGGGCAGGTGCAGACCACATGTGGGGCTTTTTTTCCTTTGAGACCCAGTCAGCTAAATGTCCCCACAGGTGAATTGCCACCTCCCTGTTTGGGGGGGGAAGCTGAGCAAGGGAGGAGTGAAGACAAGGCCGGTGGTGTCAGTGGGAGATGACAGCCAGTGATCAGGCAGCGGCGAGATCATAAATGGAGGTGTTCTGGGTGACTGCTGCCCTAATTAGGGAAGGGCCAGCCCAAATGGATTCGAGCATGATGGCTGAGATAGTTTGATCGAGGAGGCGCTCCTCCTTCCCTCTGAGCAGGGGCATGTCCCGATGACACAAAAGACAAGAATGTTCCCCAGAGGAAACCTGCCCTGCCAAATTCTTGCTCCTCAGCCTGGGTTGAGGGAACTGTTTCACCCTAGGTAGTGCAATAAAGGAGGGGAGCTCAGCAGGAAGTCCATCCAGGCTCCCAGAGCTTGATGCTTTGGGAGCAGGTCACCTCCCATCCCTGCCAAGGGCTTTCCCCAGCATCACTCGCTCTCTGCCCACTGCAGGAATTCCTTACGCACGCTGAGTTGGAGCCCTGCAGGCACACTGGGCTCTGCACCTGAGCTGAGCTGAGCTGAGCTGAGCTGACCTTTTACACTGAGCTCCCAAGGCAGCTGCTTTTCCAGATTCCAGGAGACCTTCCTGTAACAAGCAGCCGCAATAAAATAATCCTTTGGTTTTCAGCATCAATCCAGAAAAGTCAACAGGTAGCTTGGCTGGAGAGAGGAAATGGATCTGTCAGGTGTTCTCTGCCTGTCCACAGCCAGTGAAACAGCTGAACAGCTCTGGAAAGCTTATTGCAAATCTGTGCTGTTCCATTTCCAGGAAGGAAAACACCAAAATCTTGTAGAAATGTACATTTAGGACAGAAAAGGGCAGGCTGTAGCTCTATGCTCTAAATATGGAAAAGTAGGTGAACTGAGACATCCTACCCCCTTTGCTAAAATGCATGAAAAGAGCCACACAAGGCAGAAATGCAGCAATATCCCAAATATCATAGGGAAAAAACTCTCCTTGAGAAGAGCTGAGTGCTCCTCATCCTTTAAGTTGCAAATGACATACTGAGGAGCAACAGTATTGGATTCAATTTATAATTCTTTCCTCTGATCTTCTTGGGTATTTTTTCCTATTAGCATAAAATCTGAAACTTCTGTGTTTATTTATAGAGTAAGTCCAGATATTTTCATTAATATTGGCAAGACACTGATCACAACCAAAATAAAACCAACCAAATTTTCCATTCTTTGATTTTCTTGTCTGAAAATCCAGAGTTCACATTGAAAATCTCAGCGTTCACGGCCAGTCAAAGCTTGAGAAAGCAGAGCAGAGCCAGAGGTGGCCTGGGCATGTTGGGAGCTGAGCACCTTTGGGAGAGAGAACCTGTTCATGCTGGTGAGATCTCACCAGTTTGCCACTGGGAGAGGGCAGGGTACAGAACACTCCAAATTTGACTCATGCTGGTTACTTTTCATCCATCAGGCTTTCCCCATCAGAGAGAAAGCAAGGCAGGGAAACCCTAAACCTGGGGGGAGAAAGGCATATAATGTTCAAAGCATCTGCTTTCAAACCAAGCCACTGCATACCCACTGAGGGTATCTGGATCAATGCCCCATTCCTGGAAGTGCCCAAGGCCGGGCTGAACGGGGCTTGGAGCAACCTGGACACCTGGAAGTGGCAGGGGGGTAGAGATGATTTTTAGGATCCCTCCCAACCCCAGCCAGTCTGGGTTTCTAGGATTCTGTCTAGCCCATAGTAGGGCACATCTACAAAACTCAAAAATACTTTGCATCTTCTAATCAAATGCAACCCTAATATATATATACACGTGTGTGTGTGTGTGTGTGTGTGTGTGTATGTGTGTAATTTTTTAATGTTAAATTACTCAACACTTACTACAAGAGCACTGACAAAACACAAGTGTCACACAACCAGGACCATCCTGCTTGCAAGTGCCTCAGATCTTTACCTAATAGAGTCACAGAATCAGTAAGGTTGGAAATGACCTCCAAGATCAAAGCAGCAGCTCATGGTTCTATCTCAGGATGAACTCCAGAATCCTTCCAAGGCGCTGTGGGAGCTGCATTCCTATTCTGTATTTTATTTTCTCACAGTAACCAGGTGTAGCCCAGGCTCACTCCGTGGTGGATGTAGGTGTGTGCGAGCATCCCTGTCCAAACCTGCCCTGCTGACAGGAAACTTTAACACCCGTTCATTTGCCCCAAAAGCGCCGCGTTTGCGGTCAGCTTTCCTCTGGGAGCACCTGGAACCTTTGACACACACATACACAGCCCTCAAAACTGCTAAAAGACTAAAAGCAATGCTCAGGACACAGAGCAGCTGTGGGGGTGGGAGGGCCTTTTCACCAAATGGTCTTGTCTTCCTTTCCCCTTTAGAAGATCTACCCAGAGAAATTACTCCACAGGCATTTCGTCAAGGGAAAACGTGCAAGCCACACAGGCTTCAGCTAAGAGGAACAAACCCCAAATTTATGTAGGCAGGTCCTTAGAGATGGGAGGTGAAACCAAGACCATGAGAAGCATCAGGACTTCGGGGTAAAAACCCAGCAAAAGGATCTTTAATATGATTTTAAGACTGAAACTCTCCAGTGAGCCATGACAGAGCAACAAAACACGGCTGTTCTCCAGCAGCTGCAAAATCCTGCCCTGAGAACTGACACAGCTCAGTGTCCTCGCAGTTGCGGCTTTCCAGTCTGTTGCCTAGACAAGATTAATTAATCCTGCCTAACAAATAATGGCAGAGTTTCTAAGTAGCAGTGGTAAGGTACTCATTAAAGCAAATCCTGGCTGAGCTGGCGCAGAGGTGGAAGAGCAGCTCTTACACAAGGCAGGGATGTTCCATGTGGTGATGCCATCACAGCCAGAGCTATTACGTCCAGAGAGGCAGGGAGGGAGAGACCATTCCAACTGAATCAGGGCTGGGATTTTATAGCGTGGAGAATTTCAGTGAAGGCAGGAAAAAAGAAAACATTTTAAAATTAGAAATGGACTAAATTTTCTGAGTGTCCAATGAATTGGTAGAAGATCATGCAAACTCAGGTTGTGTTTCTGGCAGTGGGACAGTGAACCACCTTTTCGCTGCTCGCTAGGTCAAGTGTTTCAGTATTTGTCATCATAACTGACCCAGGCTGGATGGGGAAAAAAGATTTCTCAACCTGACCATGAGGAGGAAGACCTTTTTATAAACCAAGAAAAGGATTTAGCATCATTCTAAAGGGAAGCTGGTATTATTGTATAGTGAGAAATGTTGGATGTTCTACATAGTCTTCACTCTGTATCAGGAATGGTTTTCATTCTATTATAAACTGAATCTCCAGCTCAGTAGGTGGATGTGGATAAAACACTGAAGTTTCCATGTGTTTTTCCTCAGTCTGAAGAAAGAAAAAGGATGCTTACCTCATTTTGAGGAAAATTTGAGGGGCATATGAACACCATCCATGAAGTCAATGTCTCCCATAACTGCAGAACAAATATCAGAACACTCAAGGAGAGATGACACTTTGAAAAGTGACTCTGCTTCAGCAGAACCCAGGGATTTGGTTTCTCAACTCCTGGGCACTCGTGAAAGCATCTCTGGAAATTTTCTGTCTGACAGTGAAGTCCATGCCACCCTCAGAGTGCAGTCAGGTTTTCTGTATCACTTAGGAAGGAGGTGCCAAATGTGTAAGGTTTTTCAGTTAAAATATCTCTTCAAATAGAAGAAAAAAGAGGACAGGCAGTGGTTCACAGCAAGCAAAGGTCAATAGCGTTTCACAGCCATGTTTTTGAAAGCAGCAGCAAAAATAATACCGCTTTTCATGTGAATTGAGAATAAAAATCCCCAGGGTTCCTGATTTTTAGGATGTTGATTTCCTCTTTAAAGTCACTTCCTCATTTACCCTTTGTTGCAAATATTTCTCGTAAATTTCTTTAAACCTTCTTTACAAAGAAGTGAACATTTACCACCATTTTCCTTAATATTTGTTTATTCAACAGCCAGGTCTCCAGTGCCTTCAGCTGGCGTTGGAGGTGGCATTGGTGAAATTGCACATGATTTGCATGACATTGGGCTGTTGTAAACATCATTTGCACTTCCCACCCTCCTTCTTCAGGGAATGCAACGGCAAGAGACGTGCAAAGCCCTTTTCCCCATGGAATTTGTTATAGACTGAAAATGTGCCGGGGTGATTTGACACAAACCAGCACCAAACCAGCACCGTGGGATGCTCCCTGCTCTGAATCAATCTGAAAATCTCTTCTGCAGCTGTGTAACAGATTGAGAACTGACTTCTAAAACTGACTTCAGCAAAACTCAAGAGCTTGTCTGCTGACACTGCAAAAATGGACAGGGAAGTTCTCTAGAAAAGGTTCCCATGAGATTTCTGTCACTTCTAATTTCAGACAGATATTACAAAACCAAACTCCAAAATAGAATGTTAATTATTTTTAAATTTTTTGTCCTCTTCACTTAGAGACCAGGAACCTGAAGACAGAGTGAGGCATGATTTCATAATAGTTTGTCTGAGAAAAAAAATAATTTGAGAGAAGGATGTGCTGTTCCCCATCACATTAAATCTGTTTGCTCATTCTCGGTAACTACAAATACACTGGGGGAACTGGAAGTCAGGTAAATCATCTTGAGTGACTAATAAAATTTTTATTTATTTGCCTCTAGCTCCATTTTCACAGGAAGATCCTTCCTTTAAAAAAGAAGCTACATTGCTCATGAATCAGCACCTGAATGGGTAGCCAACATGGGAGGTTATGATTAAGATTCTTTATTATTAAAGGGCCATAAATGCACATACTTTGACAGAGCAATCCATCATTGCCTGACTTGCACAAAGCCAGCCCCACCTTCCACTTCACAGCCAGGCTCGATTCTCCTCAAATTAAGTTCTTCTTACCCCACTGGTGATGCTCAATCAAAAATAATTTAATAATTGCACACTTCGAGTCCCCTAACAAGCTCCCTCCTCATTTCCCCTCCCTGCTTCTCATAATCCTGACAGGGCACAGACTCCAAGGTGATAAGAAGTAAAGTGCATTTACTTGTAAAACGAGTCCATACAAGTCAATTTTTCTGCAAATTTTGCTCTGTAATTTTATTGAGCTAGTTTTCACCAATCTAAAACCTTGAAAATGTGAAAATTTGGACATGGAGCCACAGCCCTCCCTTTTTTTTTTTCCAGACAACACTTTTCCAGTTCTATCCTTAGATCTATTTTTAAAGAAGGAATATGGGGACCACTCCCAGAGGAAAGGAGAGCTGCTTCGTGTTTATTGCTTTTTAAGTAAGAGCTGGAGCACGTCTCCAAATCCAATATTAAAAGTTATAATAAGCATCTTCCAAGTTTTGATCTTCATAATGTAAAATACTCCCCTGCAAACTATAACAAAACCTCTTTTAGGCTTCTTGTTTGGTATTTAAACAAGAATATATGTTTAGTACTTAAGTAAGAATATATTATAAGAAAAAGAATATTTTTGATCTAGAATAGAACATAGAGATGTTGCAATGAATAAAAGTAAAGTTTGAAGAAAATACAGACCTACTGAGATAAGGAACTGCATGTCAGGCAATAAACAGCTTCAGCCCTACTTCACAATGATATCAGAAATCAGAAGAGGGGTAATGAAACCAATTTTAAAATAAATAAATAAATAAAGGCATAAATTATATCAGGGGAACACAATAGGAAAAATCCATGGGGGGCAGTGCTGAGGTTGCCCTGGCTGAGTGCAGCACTGGGAAAAAGCAATGTGGAATCTTATTCTCAAATTTACTTCTTCTTTTTTGTAAAAAAAAAAATTTACCATCTCCTTACAATGTCCCTGCATGGCTAGCTAAATTCTTAACCTTCCCATCCCTAAACACAAAGTCACAGGATGGTGGAATGGTCTGGATCTTCTTGTTCCACCCCCCTGCACCGTTTGCAGCCACAAGGCTGGAATTGCTGTGTTCAGATGTCATGGGCCACGGCCAGTGCTGAGGAAACTCCTTTGGACTCAAGCTGGGCCCTGGACTTTTCCTGATCTCCAACAAAAGCATCTTTAAGGGGAAGTTTATTTCTCTCCCTAACATTACGCATCTTGAGTGGACTCAGGATGAGTAAGGAGCGGACGTGTGGAGCCACATTCACCCTGAGCTGGAATCCCCCTTTTTTCCCCGCCCCACCATAGCAAACAGGAGTTCATTTTCATCTCCTTTGTGTCCTGGGAAGCAAGGAAACCTCTCAGCTTGAGCCCATGGAAATTTTCAGACAAATCAGACTTTTGTTGGAATGTAACGCTTTGGAGACAAGCCAAGTTCAACTAAAGTGTTGTTGGGAAGTGTTTTTCAGGTCTAGCAAGGAATGTGTTGGTCAAAACACAGCTGAAGCCTTCCCCCTCCCCTCATCTGCCAGAGAGAGCAGCGATTTAACCTCTCTCTCAGGGGCCTCTTGGGCCTGTGCTTGGGATGAGCTTTTGTGATGCCTCAATCCTCCAGGTAAGTACATTAACTCCCAATAAAAACCCTGTTGCAAGGTTGTTCTTTCCCCATTAATTCCTTTCTTTCATTTAAAAACCCCACAACTTTAAGTTTCCATTCCTCTTCCGCCATAAAATAGGAACATTTCTGTAGGATGACAGATCTTCTCCTGCCTACCACTAGACTTGGAGCAGAGTTCTTTGGCCCAGTTGGCAGAGAGAGCATCACCTGGACAGTCTATTCCCAGGGCTCTAAAAAGAAAGAAAAAGGCCAAAATATGATTGCACCACTTGCATCATATTTCTTCAATTATCATAGAAAAAAAAAAAAAAAAGGTGTTTAACATGGTATGTATAAGCTGTTTGGGGTTTGAAAGCCTACGGAAAATTAAGGAATTTAATGCTGCCCTCAAATGAACTGGGACAAGGAGAAAGGTTTTAAAATTCCCCCTATATGCAAAGTGGACCCATTGTCAAGCACAAAAAGTCATGCTACAGCACAGCAAAACTGCCTCTGGGAAGCAACCCAAATTTATTTAAATTGGGTAGGGAAAACCCTACATATTTGTTTGTTCTGACTCTGATGTCAGGCTGTGAAGGCGTGTGAAGATAGAGACAGCAAACCGCTCATACTTTCGGGCCTACGTGGTGCATCTGACGCACTCCAGGAGGGCAGGACGTGAGGGGTGCAGGCTCTGCTGTGACACCCTCCTCCCCTCCTGCCCAGAGCCTGGTGTAGAACAGAGCCCTGGAATGCTCTGGATCCCAACCCTGGAGTCACTGAGCAGAGTGACCAGTGACAGAGTGGTGGCACAGGGAACGGGGCAGTCTGTGGTCTGACAGGAAGGGGAGACTCGGGCTGCCTGTGGGGTCAGAAAAGATCTCAGAGTTATGAGACACTTGGGAATATTAACAAAACCCAGCCCTTTGTGTGATGCCATGGTCCTTGGGGCTCGCAACACAGCACAGTGGGAGGGTCACCCCAGCACGTCCCAAGGAAACCCCTTGGGAACAGGAGTAATGAAGAGAAAGCATAGGAGGAAGAGAAAAAAGGAGATGCTGAGAGCAAAGGGAGGAGGGCAGTGGAGGAAGGGGAAGGCTCTGGGAAAGGATAATAAACAGCAGAGACATTTGAGAGTGGGCAAACAGTCACTGAGCAGGAACAGTCAGCAGTGGACATTGCACCATGTCCACACTTGAGCTGAGCAAGGTCCAGGGTTGGGGGCACAAAGGGCTGGCAGATGTGACCTGGACACTCGAGTGTCCCCCAGGAGCTCCAGCTGCTCCAGGACAGCCCCCTTGCGCTGGCTCACCCGGCACATCTGCAGGACCACCATGGAGCTTCCACCCTCCCTTCACCACCTCTGCTTTCCAGCTCTTCCCTGCTCTTCATTTTCCTTCCCTTTCCCTTTTACGGAACAGCCCTTGCTTCTGGTGGCTCTCCCAAAGAGATTCCTCTGTCAGGGCCAGCACGGCTCCTTTTGACAAATCCCAGGAATTTTTTCCCCCTGAGGAAGGAGGCAAACCCAAGGCCCACCTCCTGTCTGATACTTCTCCAGCTGCTTTGAGAATACAGCTGAACTGTGACTCAGAAGACAAAAACGGAGCCTTTTTTCCCCAGCGTAGTCAGTAGACAGAGCTGTGCACCTACAGAGGATGATTCAGACCAACTTGGATGTGTAAAACCTTTCAATTTTTGGAAAATTTTCCGAAATAGTCTGAAATAGTAAAGCTCCCTATGGCTGCCTAAATCATCTGTGACTTACAGTAAAGCAGAGGAGGGAGAAATATGGACTGGGGCACTTGGTAGTGACAGCATATGATGAAAATTTCACGGTTTCTCCTTACATTACATCAAATTATACCAAAGCTGGACTTCTGTGAGCCTTTTGGGTCTCTTCCAACTCAGGATAGTCTGTGATTCTATGATTCTACATAATGTGGAATTGTAACTTTCCTGGCTTTTAGAGAGATTTGAATGTACAGAATAACCAAAAAAAGATAAAAGTTATGAAGGCAGAAACTGTTTATGTCCTCTCATGCTGTCACTCATGCAGGAAGAAAGTACCCAGAGTGAAATATTTTATGGGGAGAATAAAGAAGAAGAGCATAATCACCTCACTGTAAGCCAGAAGTACTGAGAGAATCCCAATAAAGTGAAATTGCTCTGGTTTGCAGCCAAAAGGCTACGAGATGGAGGTTAGGAAGACCTTGTGAAAGGTTTAGGGAGCCAGAAGTTGTATCACAGTGCTTGGAAACTTTTCACAGCCCCATCCCTCTTTGTCCAGCTCCGGAGGAGTGGCACTGAAACAGCACCAATGATTTCTTTTGTTGCTCTTTTTTTTTTTTTTAATTCCTGGACTCTGACATCGCCTGGTGCTGGTTGGTGAAGAAAGTGTGAGTTCCTGGGAAAGGCAGGGATGCAGACGGATGGGTTTTCCATGTGCCGCTCCGCTCGCGGTGATGTGAGCGCAGCATACCCAGACCCGGCTCAAACTCCACACAAGGCTTTTTCCTTCCATCCAAGAAAAAGAAAGCCTTTAGTGACCCCAGCTGATCGTAGCTGCCTGGGAAAATGTGATTTATCTGCTTTACTTTTACCCATTACCGCCCCACCTGAAATACTCTAAATGAGGAGTGCAGTAACACCGTGTATCATGGAGAGTATGGACGTGCTATAAACTCTATTTGAATCGAAACAAAGGACTTCTAACAATGCCACCTGAGAGGTTTCTGAGAGCACTGGATTACGTGTATAATGTAATTACACATGTAAATGTCATCCACTGCTCCTGACCTGTTTTGATTCAATGGGTTGCGTACATCAATAGCCTGAATTAAGTGAAGCTTCACCTTCACGACTGATTTCTCTGCCTGCTATGAATCATCAACCCCAAATCTTTCTTTGACCAGAAGCAGACAGCAGGGCTGTCCAGCAGACAGCTTAGGTGTGTGTAAGCAAGTCTAGCACTATGAGGCAAGCCTGGATCCAAAGCCTGAAACCTGTTCAAATATTCCTGTTCTCATTCCTGATGGAAAACCTTATTTCACTGGTATTAGTGCAGCATCTGTGTGTTCATCCCATAGGCTGAAATGAAGTAATCTATAAATGCTTCTCTATGAACTTAAATCCCTAAAGGAAATACCAAAGACTGGCTAACTTTTGAAACTGATGATAGGGGAGAAAAATGCCTTTCAGGATCATCAGGAGAAGCCATAAGAGACCTGAGTTAATTTATTCCCAGGCACCAGGACACGTGTGCAGTTCTCCAGATTCCTTGTCTTCATGAGCACTGTTTATGTGAAGAAATGCTCTCAGGACAGAACAATCCTTCAGGGCAAAGTTTTGGCAGCAGAATTAATTTCCCTAGGCAGTTTTGCCTTGCGTGCCTGGCAGAAATACAACAAAAACTCAGGTTGCCATCTGAAGAGACCCAATCTCAATGTTGGCTGCTGGCCAACCTGCAGAGGTAGACAGTGTGGAAGACAAGTGCCATGGACAAAGTCATGCCAGGACCTGAGACACTTGGATAGATTAGATTAGATTAGATTAGATTAGATTAGATTAGATTAGATTAGATTAGATTAGATTAGATTCGATTAGATTCGATTAGATTCGATTAGATTCGCTCAGATGGTCAGAGTATGGCGCTGGTAACACCAAGGTTTTGAGATACATCTGTGTAGGGCTATTCACTGAAGAATTGGACTTGATGATCCTTTTGGGTCCCTTCCAATTCAGAACATTTGTGATAATGAAGTTAGTGGGAAGTGTGCCATTCTGTGATTATTATATGTTATATATATTTTTTGGAAGAGAGCTGGTGGGAGAAACTGGCTTCTAGGAAACCCCAATCCGGAAGGAACCTCAGAAAATCCCTGGTCCAACCTGCAGCTCAAAACAGGTCACCTCTGGGGCCAGCCCAGAGCTTCACCCATGACGCAGGCATGAGCAGGTGGCATTTGGAAGGTGACTGGCACTGCAGTAGTCACTGCTTCTCCTGACCCAGCTTGAGGCCTATTCAGCTCACCTGATGCAATTCTAAAACAAAAGGTTGACATTTTCCACACAACTTGTAAAGCTGCACGACATTTTGGTGTAATGGCAAAGCCCAAAGTATAAACAGATGTAATAACTAGTTGGATTAATGGAAGAAGGGCCATTCATTGATTAGTAACAATAAATAAATGTAAGTCAGTATGGTCACCCTTACGCTGTGGGCCTGGGCTGGGGGCACAGGCAAAATCCTGCAAATAAGAATTGCTGCCACAGGTAGAGGACCAACAAATTTAAGTTAGACCAGCTACTCTGGTCTCCTGAAAGCTTTTCCCAAGGCAGGGATGTGAGCACTGACACTGTCACCACACCAGTGCCGTGCAGGGCTTTCCTTCTGCAAGGACACTTGTCTGCTTCTGTCCAAACAGCCCCTCCTTGGATGAGAGCAGCCCCAAGACTACATTCCAAGGAAATTCCATTTATGCCACCACGTTATACAGAACTCACATTACCTCACTCAAAACTTTCACAAATCCATATTTTTAAGGGTTTAACATGTTCACAAAAGTATTGTTCATGCTGGCAGGCTATAAAACTGTGCAATAACCTCCCAAGGGAAATTTCAGAAAATTTCTCATCTGAGTCATCTCCATCAAGGGCATGAAATAGAGAAAACCTTTGAAACAAATTACTGGTTTCTGAGTTGGAAAAATGGCCAACACCCCACCACACACACACATACACACACAGAGGGAAGTAAGGTCTTTCACATCACTTGCTTTTGTTTCTTTATTGTTGTCCAGACTACTGACCCATTACTGTGGCATGGCCGAGAAAAAAACCTGTCACACATGGCACGTCAACAACAGCTCTTCCAACTTGCAGGGATTTCCAGCGTTTTCAGTGTGAGTTTGTTGCAATTCAAAGAGAAGTAGGCTTTCAAGAGTTCTCATAGAGTAGAAATTCTCTAAAAGTAGATTTCATAAATGCCAACATCAGGAATAATGAAATAAGGGTGGCTGGGACAGATTTCAGCAGCTGTTGATGGATTTCATCATCTTCTTGCTTTGGTCATGCAGTAATGCAGTTCTACACCCTCTCATAACAAGACTTGTTACAAAAAAAATTACTTAATTTAAAGGCCTGTTTGCTCTCATGTGCTCACTCACAAATCACAGAATCCCAGACTGGTTTGAGTTGGAATTACCTTAAATGTAATCCCATGGGCAGGGATGCCAGGTTGCTCCAAGCCTTGTTCAACCTGGACTTGAACACTTCCAGGGATGGGGCAGCCACACCTTCTTAATTAATTAACTAACTAATTCAATTATCTATATCTGAGGAGCTAATAAATACGTGCCTAGAAGTATATGAAAACTTATGAATCATCTGTCCAAGTGCTACATACTCAAAAACTGTAAGAACTACAACCGAATATTCATAGGAAGTGCCTCCCTCTAGAGAGGGAAGGCAACAAAGCACAGAAAATTCTTTAATCCTCTAATCTGTTTGGTGCTTGAGCACCTCCTTCTTAGCCAGGCTTCATTGCCATACAATGGAAATCAAACTGTTGGGCACCAAGCAGCAGCACAGGCCTGTTTAGTCTGAGAAGGAACTCTGCAAAGCCATGGAGCAGTATCTTGTGCTCTCCTCAGATTTCGGTGTTTACCGGGTGGCTCACACAGTAGGTATGTAAACATGGATTAATCCATTAGACAAGTATGTATACAAATAAATGAGTCTATGTCACTAATTTCCCCTTAAACCTGGCATGTAAATGTCACCATGGTCACAGCAAAAATGTCCAAGGATCTGCCCAGGCCTGCAGAATATCAACACCATCATATAATCAGATCAGAGTTAAACTCTGCCTTCTAGAATAAACACTTTAAGTTTTTTTTTTTTTTCATGTGTAAGCAAAGTTTCTTAGCCTTCTTCACTTCTATAAACATTCATGGCAGCTCTAAATACTCTCACCTGGCAATTTCTGATTCAGTAGCACCACTTACAAGAGAACATTCATCCAAATACCATCTTCATTATTTGAGAGGGTTAATAGCCAGGTGAGAAGCCCCAGTACAATGAGAAAGGAGAAATTCAAGTGTCACAATTTGCTTTTAGATCTAAACAGAGAAGGAAATCTCTGCCTTGAGCCATTTTCTCTGTTCAAAACTGAAAGCGAGTTCTCACAAAAATAGGAAGTCTGGTCTGGGGATGTGGAAGTTCATGGCAGCCTGTTCCACACTGAGGTCCAGACAGAGGAGGGAGCACACAGCAGGGACAGTCTGCAGAGGAAGGGACTGGGACCCATGGCCCAGGCATGCAGGGGTGCCATTAGGAAGGCCACAGCTGGACTGGGTCAGGGCAGAAAGAAGAGTTTCTAAATCTATATGCACAGTACAGCTGGACAAGGAAAATGTGTCTGAGTGGGGAAGAGGATTTAGTGACTGTTGATGCAGGTGGGAATGAGGGCCTTTGCATCACTGTTCACCAGGAAAGTCTCCAGGCTCCAGAGCTTAGAGATGGGGCTCAAGGAGGAGAGGATCCACCAGGGCTGGAAGGGAATTGACTCAGGGTCTCTCAAGAAACTTTCTCCCTTAAAGTCCATGGGATCTGATGGGTGGTATCCACTGGAGCCCAGAGTGCTGGCTGGTGTCCTTGCAAGACCTGCCCATCATCTCTGAAAGGACATGGAGATCAGGGAAGGGCCCAGGGGATGGACAAGGCAAATGTCATTCCCGGAATCTGTTTCCTGCAAAAAGATAAAGGAGGGTGGGGAAAGTAAATCATATCATGGAGTCCTAGAATGGTTTGGGTTGGAAGGAACCTTAAAAAGCACATCCAGTCCACCCCCTGCCATGGGCAGGGACACCTCCCACTGTCCCAGCTTGCTCCAAACCCCATCCAGCCTGGCCTTGGACACTTCCAGGGATCCAGGGGCAGCCACAGCTTCTCTGGGCACCCTGTGCCAGGGCCTGCCCACCCTCACAGGGAACAATTCCTTCCATGTATTGAACCTAAATTTCCCCTCAGTCAGTTTGAACACATTCAAAGGATTCAAACAGACCTGAAACTTCTCCCACTATTTCACAATTTTCTTAAGCAATGACAGCACTATAAAAAGTTGCAATGAGAGAGAATGAATTTTACTTGAATTTCATTGCCTTCAGCAATTGCGTGTTATGTTGCAATTCATTTCACTCTGTAATGCTTCCTGTTACAGTAGCTGTAACATTTTGTTTATAATGTGCATACAAACATTCTTCATATATAATAATTCCACAAGCAGCATTGAAAACAGGTGGATTTCATTTAATCCCTTGACCAGTCACTGACGACAATTGAACTGGCCATAAAAAAAGTAAATAAAAATACTTCGGCCAACCATGGTTTAAGGAATCTGTTTTCTTTTACATCCTGCCTGGGGCAAGGGGAAAAAATATTTAATTCAAGTGATTTTCTTTTAAGGCTTTAGCAAGGACAATAAGAATTATGCAATACAGCCTCTGAATGTGCAGCCGCCTTAAAACAAACTGTGCAGTCTTGAAAAGATATGCAGGGGGAAAAAGGAGTGTTGTCTCAAGAAGGAAAAGTTCCTATAGTTCCTATCGCTGGGCACAGAGAGGGAAGCCACATCCACAAAGCAGATCCTGGCACTCTTCTCACCTCGACTCCCAACCATCTGTGAGCTCACTGGGGCCTGGTTGGAATTATCTTCAGGTTTTCTTGCTATTGCTGTTCAAATACAGAACCTTTTAGTGTAGTTTTTGTTTTGTTGGAATCTATTCACTCTGCCTAAGAGACAAGCAGAGTAACAACAGTGCATTTGAGGCCCAGACCTCAGATGGGTTTGAGGCTCTCCAGGCTGAGCAGGATTATCAGCTCAGGAATTGATTAGGATCGGGCATTACAGTGGCCATTTGGACACGAGGGCTGACCCTCACTGCTCATTCCAGGCGGGAGGAAGGTACAATGTGCTCCCAGGGCCACCTCCGTCCATGGAGGCTCTCAAGACCCAGCTTCTGCCAGCCCTGAGTAGCTGGTGTGACCCAGAGCTGACCTGCTTTGAGGGGAGTTGGACAGGGACCTCCCGAGGTCACCTCCAGGTCGAGTGATCCTGTGACCCCATGGCACGGACAGGTGACCCATGCACCCATCCCTCAGCCCTCACGGTGTGTCACCAATCTTTGACACAGCTGACTTCCTGCACTTGTGCAAAGCCATTTCCCTGCAGGATATATGATCCAGGAGCAGGATCCTCGGGTTGACCACACCGGCAGCTTCCTCACGCTTACACAACCGGTGACTTACAAGGATTTACGCACCGTCCATCCTTTCAGCTTCCACGAATGAAACACCAGTTTTCGTACATTTACAGCCCTTTCTTATGACCAAATGTAGTCACTGGTTGCATGTGTTAACCTATGCTGCAATAGCCAGTGCTGGTCACACACTTATTAGTGGTCTGTTAATTATGCATTCATTTTCAGTGCAATTGAGGGAAAAAATAGCTGTATAAAGGTCAGGTCTTGCTTTTCAGCTCTGATCCAAAGAATGACCCACATTTTCATTGCTATAACTAGCTTTGTACATGAACAGGATCTGGGAAACCCTTAAAGCCCATGGAGAAAAAGAAATCCTAAAATTGCAATCCAAAAAATTCCCCTGGTCTCGAAGAGCAGAAGGAGCAACCCCATGTTGACCATTTCCAAAGGTCCCTTGGCAGGGACATTTCCTGGTCTCACCATGTCCAATCATAGCTTCCAGGGTGCTCTGCTTCTTTAACTCTCATGATCTGCTGATAGACATTGGCTTTGAAATAGCTAAATCCATGGAGAGGAAAGTAAATATTTCGGTTCCATGCTTGAGGAACACGGATTTTCTGCACACCATGCTGAACTCTGGCACTGGGATGCAGATGCCTGACAGCAGCATGAGAGGGAAGGAATTGCAGTCACTGGATTCCTGCAGCAGTGTCTGTGTGGAATGTTCACCTGATCCACCTCAGCAGCCAACAGCAGAGGCATTTTTCACCAACAGAAACAAAAGACTGGAGAAATCTGTCCCAAAGAGTGACATGAGTAGCTGGGACATCAAGTTGGCTCCAGCAGGTGTTGGAAAAGTGTGTGTGCTCACTGAGCTCCATCACCCGCTGCAGACACATTTTGTGGGGGGCTGCCCACACCACACTCACAAGTATCATGGGGGCCCAGAAGTTCTTGCATCCTTTTTTCTTTGCTAGGAAAAGCTCCCTTGACTGAGGTTGTAGGCTCAGAACAGACAGACCAGAAGAACTTGATGAAGTTCTTGAAGTTCTTGATTCCAGCTCCACCACGGCTCATGAGCCCTCATGTCAAGCCCACATGGGGTTGTTATCAAGCTCAAGTTACTCAGGAGAACAAACTATTCACTGAACTGTATCATGCCCCTCACTCTGCCTTTCCTCTCAGATCCTTTCTATAAAGTGCTGAAGTGTTTCCTTGTTGATGAACTCGTTGTTCTGAACCCGGCGATTGCCCTTATTTGGCTTTTCTGAGACTTTGATAAGATACATGGAAGGGTTTCATAAACTCCAAATCTCTCCCTTCATATGACTCAGTAAGGTCAGTGGATAAGGTTGTTCCTAGAGGCATTAAAAGCTCGCCTTCCCTAATATCTGCATTTCAATCAAGTTATTCATATCATCAAGTGTGGAACTTGCACAGCGAGTTCTACACACCAGTAAAAGTGCAATAAGCCATTTCCGCTGGCTGCGTCCTCAACCAGAGCAGTCAGTGTAGGGAAATAAAGTGGGTTGGGCCTTTTGAGCAGTTTCTGTACCTATTCTGTTTGCTTGTGCTTGACAAATACATTAATGTTTGACCAAGGCTGTGTCACTTCAATTTTTCTAATGCTTTATATAGAAAGATTCAGAATAGGCTGGTTTTATTATGAAAATCTTCCCTGTTTCTTAATGCAAGTTAGGACCAGTTTTTAAATATCCCCCACTGTGAATCTGGATATAAAGGAGCCAACCAGCCCTCTGAAAGGAAATCACTGGATGACCAACAGGGTTTAAAGTCCCCGAGCCCTCCCACTGTGTTATAAACCATGGTTTGCCATTGCACAGAGTTAATGTATTCCCTTCATCCAGCAGGTTATGGGAAGCAACAGCAAATACCTGCCCATTTCCCGTGTCTGGGACTGTGGAAAAGAGACGGGAAAGCTTCCCAAAATCACTCAGCTAATGCAGATGTTCGTGGGATTTTAGAAGAAGAGCGGAAGCTCCATTCATCATCCCTGCTCCCTTCAAGTGAGAGTTAAAGATAGTATTTTTATTATTTGGGGAAATATAAACAGTTCCTGAACAGACTGGCTGCGTGAGAGCAGTGACTAGGAAAAAGGGGAATCCCTGAATTCCCTGGAGAGGGTTTTTTAGCCAGCCAAGGGGCTGATGCAAGATGCCTGAACCTTTCACAAACTGCCAGTGCACGATCACTGCTATGCCAAGCACTGCCCTGTGCCTGCACACCCACAGGGGCACTTCCTGGGCTGCCGGGGCGTTCCAAGTCTTTCTGACTCCCAGTGAGGAGAGAAAACAGCTGTTTTCATTCACCCTTTAACCTGCTGTGGGCAGAGGGGTCAGGAGTGTGGGAGCTGTCAAGCTTAGCTGGGCAGGGAGCACCATGGTGAGTCAGAGGGAACTGCACTGGCACCAACACCAACCAGCCTGCAGAGAGAAGACAGGGCTGAGGGCTGCTGCTCCTCCCAAGGGACAGCTCTGGTGTTCCTGAGACAGGGACAGGAACCAGGGAATGGCTGCAGCTGGGCAAGAGGAGACTTTTCCTGGATACCAGGAAAAGCTTCTTCCCCCAGAGGGTGCTGGCACTGCCCAGGCTCCCCAGGGAATGGACACAGCCCCGAGGCTGCCAGAGCTCCAGGAGTGTTTGGACAACACTCTCAGGGATGCACAGGGTGGGACTGTTGGGTCTGTCTGGACAGGAGTTGGATCTGTGATCCCTGTCAGTCCCTTCCCACTCAGGATATTCTGCGATTCCACGACTCTGTGAATCGGACTCACATATGGTCCATGTCACAGCATTCTTGTCTAACAAACAGAGAGGCCTCCAGGAGGGCATCCTAGATGGATCCTCGTGGAAAAAGCCACAGACTAACATGGACATTGGGAGACTCATCCAGAGAGGCTGACAGGTTTTTGACACAAATCCTCAGATCAACCTCTTACAGGACCCTTAAAGTTGAAATTATTACATATTTCCTGGATAAGTGAACACCAAGACATGTTACAAAGGTTATTTGGTTGGTGAGACTTGCTAGAAGAATCTCCTTTACCTTGTGTTTGAGAGATCACCAAGGTAAAGCATGTCCCAAGGACAAGCCTGCTGGGCACCTCTGGCATGGCTGAGCTCTCCCAGGCTGGCCACAGCAGGAGCTGCTGTACTGAGATCCTGGATGCACCCTGGAAATTTTCCATGCTTCAGAGAATTGTCCCCCGAAGACTGATGCAGCTGAAGTGGTGCTTTTTGTGCATCAATCAACAGGAAACCTTTGGCATTGGCCCAGTGGAAGTTACCAAGAGAAGATGTGCTGATCCCTTTCCTCTCCCACTGGGAACGGGAATCTCCAAGCTGCTCATCCCCTTGACTGGAACAGTTCTCACTGGGAACATGAAGTTCCACCCTTTTCTCCCTAATTTGCAAACACTTTACACAGGAGAAAAAATTCTTGCACGTCTTTCACCACAAAACCTCATGCAAGATATTGATGTCACAATCCTCGAGTTTGACCTCAAACTCCTGGAAGTTTGCTGTAATACCAAGGAGGGGACATGGATACACCTTGGCTGACGTGTTGCCAAGGAGAAGGGGAAAACCACTGTCTGCAAGTGAAGGATGATTTTTGGGAACTGCCACAGTTCATGTAAATCTTTTCCAATAAAAAGGTCCCTTTATAAGAAAGGCCTTTAAAAATTTTCACTGAGGCTGAATTCTGAAACAGAAGTTATGCTGTGATGTTTGGGCTGCTGCCCTCCTTTAACATTCAGATTAAAAACTAGATTGAGAACTTTTCAAAATAAAGATATGATCTGAGGGCTGGAGCCCCTCTGCTCTGGAGCCAGGCTGGAAAACTGGGGGTGTCCAGTCTGGAGAAGAGAAGACTCCAGGGAGACTTGAGTGACACGACAAGAGGAACAGTTTCCCATTGCCAGAAAGCAGAGTTAGAAGAGCTATCGGGAAGGAATTGTTCCCTGTGAGGGTGGGCAGGCCCTGGCACAGGGTGCCCAGAGAAGCTGTGGCTGCCCCTGGATCCCTGGAAATGTCCAAGTCCAGGTTGGACACAGCTTGGGGCACCCTGGGCTGGGGGTGGCACTGGATGAGTTTTTAGATCCTTTCCAACTCAAACTAGTCTGGATTCTGTGATATGTTGAATCATTGTAGGTTTTTAGAAGTTTTTATGGCTGCGATCTCTGACAAGTAGGATTTCAGCCTCCAATCTGAGCATGAAGCGCACTCAAATATACACACACATCAACAACTGACAACTCATTAAACACGTTAATGAAGAGTTTGGCTCAATAATTAACAGCCAAATATGGATTTCAACTATCAATGGGGGAGCTCCCCATTTCTGACACTACCATGGCTGGGGAAGGAAGTTATTAAACAAATGAACAATCTTTGGGTTCCCTCTTCAGTTTGAAACATTTTGAAATAGGGATCTTGAAGGCAAAGTTAGAGAATACGAACCAACCAAAACAAAAGAGCATTTGCATACTGATGAAGCACAATATGGAAAGAAATTTGTACTTCCAGCTCTGGAATGGGTTCATTGCACTGCCAGTCCTCCACAACAAGTGCAGCACAGGTTTTCACACCTCCTAGACCAGAGACTCACCTTCCTTTCAGGACTGGAAGCACGGGACGAAGAAAGGCACCTTTTCACGACTCTTACGTTCCAAACCCACCAGCAATCTGGGTTGTCTGCTTTTGTCTGTACATATGAAACAGCCTCAGCTCCTCAAGCAGGTGCTCTTACAGGTCAAACCTATTTGTACTCATTTTTACTCTCTCAGAGAAGAGAAAAAACTTCTTTTTTTGGTGCTTCTACAACCAGCAACTACCAATTAATTTCATTGCAATTATTTGTAGAGCTAAGGTTTTTATGCACAGAGGTCTAGTTAACTATTAGTAATTATTTAAAAATAATCTTCTCAGGAATTCAGTCCTTCACTGTAAAGTTCAAACATGAAAGCCTGGAGACATATGGAAAAACCCCAGTATCTACAGTAAAAGTATTTGCAGACTCAGACTGCTCTGAATGGAATTCATGGTCAATAATTTTTCTCAATGACACTGAGAAGCTGAAGTGCTGAACTCCCTTCCACAGTGTTTGGGGGTAGAATGATCAGGGGCAGGGAACCACCCTCACCCTGGAAACTTACCCTGCAACTCCCATCCTCCAGCTGCAGATACTGTTGTCTTCCATTGTGCTGGAAGAGACACCATAAATACCAGGAGAATGACCCAGTTTCTCAGAGGTCAGAGCAACAGAGCCCTGCAGACCTGTCTAATTATGGGATCTGATTAAAGCACTCCATGAGCTGTGTGTGCTGAGGGAGAAGCTCCAGTGCTCCTGAGACATCCAGCTGTTAGACAGACAGGACTGTCCAGCTGTCCCAAGGGCACCTCCACAGTCCGGTATTGTTCAACCTGTCCTCGATTTATACAGTGACTCAAAGCGTAGCCAGTGGCTTCTGGGATGCTGAAAATGCAAATGGAGAAAGATCAAAAGATCCCACCCCTGAGTGGTCTTTCCTGGCTCAGCCTGGAAAAGCCTCAAATCAGCAAGGTTGTCTGGGTGGGGAAAGTATGGAAAAGGCTCGTGGGACATGAAACACCTGTCACACCTACATGGACACTGACTGGTCACACACCTTCCAAATCCATACAAAGCTCCCTGCACCAGAATTCTAGGGGCTCTCTGATCCCTGGTATTGGAAAGCCATAGATGGGATCAAGAGCACACAATTATTTCCAGGCACCACCACGAGCTCTCTTCTGGCAGCTGGACACCCTGATGGCCCAGTTCTGAATCTTGTCCTAGGCAGTCTGGCTTGTCATTTTCTGGCTCTCTTCTGAGAACTGGGTGCTCTAACCTGTCCAATTTTGGTTGTCTTCTGAGAACTGGACACTCAGCTGGTCAGACTGGATGGCAGCATCATTCCCAGCCTCCCAGTCATCACCAAGACAGCTTTCCCAAAACCTGCTCTGGTCACTGGGATTCCCAGCAGCTCCCTCTTCCAAGGGCTGGTTTATACTAAAGCCCCGGCTGCTTTAGCCATGAGTTCCTCAGAAATGACATATTGTCGTGAATTATTTTGGGTGTGGGGAGATCAACATCATGTATCCCTTCTCCATTACAGATTTCTTTCGTTGAGATCATCCTGGATATCTCCTTTATTTCTTCAACTGCAGTGTTCAAAATTTTTCTAGCTTTTCTTCAAAATCTGGAAGTAAATACACCACTTCTGAGGATCTAGATAAAAGGGTTTGTTTCCACAACTGCCTTGTGCTGAATGAAAACCAAAATCAGAGAGGAGGGAGCTGCATGTCCTGTGATAGGAAATCTGTGTTGAAAAGCTCTGCAGAATCCAAAAAGTAGCTGGGAACAGCCCAGCTTATATTTCCGATGGATAAGAAAGGAGAGAAACCAGGATGTGGTTTATTTTCAAATCCTCTCAGAAGACACAAACTTTCTAAAACATAACCCAGAACACTGACGCTAAGGAAAACATGCAAAAGCCCCCGGAAAACGAAAGAAAACCCCAAGGAAACAACCAGACAAAAGATTAACTTTTTTCTTAATTGATTAGCAACTTGTGCGTAACATTCCTGCTGTATCTGATTATGCCTGACTCACAGGCACTGAAATTTATGGAGCATTAAGATCTGCCTGCCCTCAAAAAAGTGAAACAGAGAGGTTTGCTTCACTGTTCATTATGCATTTGAATAAAAACCACAGTGGAATAACCCTGAGTACCAGCAGGTGCTAAAATGCTCCCCAATATTACCTCAAATCTGTCATGGGAAAGCAGCAAACCAATGTGAACTATAACCGCCTTTATTTACCTGTCACCCTCCCTTCTGTAACTCAGGGCAGGGTTAAATTTCTCACCTGTATTTATTTAACAAGCTGGATGGATGCAAATCTGACCAAGAATTGATGCAACCCAAGTCAAAAAATATTTGTACTGATAGATGATTTTACATTTTACACCCACAAGCATAACTTCAATCCAGTACAGCTAAACCATGCCAAAAGTCAACATCAAAACCCAATTTTGCAGCCTGGTCAGTGCTGTATCTCTACTTGCTTCTTCCTGGGATTTTAGAGAAAAAAGTAATTATAAAATTATGTACAAATTTTTTAAGGTCTTGTTCAGCTTCAAGGGGATAATAAAAATACAGCAGGGAGGAGAATTACAGGTTAACTCCTTCTAGAAATTTTCCTTTGCATATAAGTTTTAGGATTGTCTTGTTGCAAAATAGAAGTTTGGGTTTTTTTCTTAATGAAACCAACTTTTTTTAACATAGTGCTGATATGTTGTTTCTTGAGAGTGAATATGCCAATTAAATCAAGGGGTAAAATGATGGGGGTAGAGGAGCAAGACAGATGCTGAAACAGGCACAAGGAACATGAGAAATTTCCAATTATTTCATATAATCGGAAGAGGATTTTTTTAAAATCCACAATTTCTCCTTAAATATTTCCAGCTAGCCTAATAATAATTTCAGACAATAAATCAACTTCCTCTCCTAGAAAAATCTGACGTCAAGCACCATTTGCCATTTTATATTTCCCTGACACTCCTAACTTTACATAGAAGAGTTCAGACAAAGGAAACACAAAAGTTCATGAAATATGCATCACACAGAAGGAGGAAACTATTTTTCAATGTTCATCAAATCAAGTACCTTAATAACATACACAGAAGAGGAAATTTAGGAGCTGGAAATGCACTTTAGTGTTTCAAATTGTTATACTTCAAGTTTCTGTTTTACTTGGGGGATTCTACCCCTCCTCCCTGCCCCCAGCTGAAGGTAGAAGTTATGGAGTCTGCTTTATTTGTGGTTTTGGGTTAATTTTAAAGCAAGTACTTAAATATAATTATGGACCAAAACAAGCTGGTGCAAGAGTAGCTGATTTGAGTAGATCCAGAAATAGATTTTACTTTTATTTTCTGTAGTTACCAGGACAGAGGAATCCAACCCACTCAACCTGACTTAAAAAAAGCACATAAAGGAAAAGAAAAAGCTCAAAAAGCTTTAAACTGTTGAGGCTGCCTCAATGTGATCCAGAGCAGGGCTATAGAAACAAGCTGTTTTCCTTGCACAGGTGGCAGAAGCTTTGGGGTCTCAGAACACAGGAGAACCGTCCAAACCCTATAAAAAATACAATCACTATAGAAACCCAAGCTGTACCAACCTTACAGAATTCAGATTTAGTGATTTGATGGTAATTCAACGGCTTTGCTTCCCAGCCACCAGAGGAACACGTGGTTTGCAGAGTCACATTAGACAGTCAGATTGCAAAAGGGCAAAAGGACCTTCCCTCACTTCAACAGCCCCAGCAAAAGTACCTGAATGTAGTTGTTCTCTTAATCCCAAGGGCTAATTTAGCAAACCTTCGTTTTGGGAGAATCGCTACAAGGATGAGGAACAAAAGGACGCTCAAATCTTTCTACAGAGTTCTGTTTAAGCAGAGCATGGGGGAAGGGAGGGAGCACTTTGCTCTCGCCGGAGCAGAAAGAAGAGAGAACGAGCCAGGTGTCCCGGGAAGTTTTATCCCCCCAGGGAACAGGGGGACCCTGGGAAGAGGGACCACCGGCCAATGGGACAGAGGGGAGAAACTCCATCCCAGTACGGCTACAATTCTTAGTGCAAACATCACATAAATTCAGTGCACCCAAAGAACCCAGTGTAAACATCAAGTGTAGTCCACCACAACACCTGAAACTTCATATTTTTCCCCACAAAAAATCATCCCATTTTTATTTCTAGTCTGTGATTGCAGACTCCACCTACAATACACATCCAGGTGTGATCCACATGCTGGGAATGCAGAGCCATGGAATGGGAGTGAGCTGGTGGCATGAGCTACATGTGGGACTTCCCTAGAGCACCCCACAGGAGCGTTGTCCCAGAGTGGTGGACGGACACTCTCCACTGGCCACAGCTGGCATGAGGAGGGGTCAGAGCAGCAGGAAATCATTAATTAGCTATTAATTCATTATTAATAATTAATAATGAATTTATGTGTCTGCACTAGAAACCATTAAACACAAAGCACCTTGGGCTAGCTGTGTGCCTCAAGCAGTGTTTCCTGCTGAGAAAGTTAATTAAAAAGCAGCTTAAGTGGTAGGGAGAAGAGAGGATTCATTTAACCCACCACAGAGTCACCCTGAGCCCACAGAAGAGGAAGGGCTCAAGAATCAGATGTTGAGCCGATTCTGGAGTTCCAGCCCGCATGTGAAATGAGAAAATTCTGTGTCCCTGATTCCCAGACATATGGGCAATGCATTCCCAGCACCTCCCTGGATATTCAACATGTACTTTTCCTACTGTCCCTTCCTCCTTTCTTCCCACAGTTTCAAACAGAACTATCCCAAGGCAGCTGCTTTCCTGCATGTCCCCTACCCAGAGTGGCAAAAAGCACAGGGTTTCCACCAGTCTGGAGTTAAAAGCACTGAGCTCCTCACCTGGAGGAGCCCTACAGACAAGGAGAGGGATTTCTGCAGGGAGAAAGAGCCTGGTTGGAACAGATGTTCTCATTCCAGTGAGCCAAGCTGAGTTATTCCAGGCTGCCTTAAATCAATAAAAGTGCAGCTCTGTTAGCACTGCCTGAGAGCAGCTTTGCAGAGACCTCAAATCAACTCCCTGGCAGCAGAAGTTGCACCTGGAGATATTAAACACGTGGAAGAAGTGTACTCAGCAAACACTGTGGGTGTGAGTCAGCTCCCCAAACTTTATCAGTGCCAAAGTTCACCAGTTTGGTCAGCCAGGCTCCATCCCTGGGCTGTAGATAAGGGATGGATGTGCTCCCAGGTGAGTCACCCCGCACGCTGACAGATGTTCATGATGTGTGGTACCAGCCCCGTTTAGACAAGACTTTCAGATGGCTAAATATAGACTAAATTCATTCTCTCCAGCTGTGATCTCACCCCAAACCTGTGAAGTCTTGCCCCTCTTAAGGCCAGAGTAGACATGCTGATGTGCAGATGTTGGCATTCCAGCATCACTGAATGAATCCAGGGTTAATTTTATTTGTGCCACGTGCTGGTTACCAGTGGCGGATTAATCATCCTCAAGATTTCTGAGACAAATACCAAATTCCCCTTTTCTACACCAACATGCATAAGCTGTGGTTGATTTCCAGCAATATTGACAACCTTAATGACTCCAGACTAAGGTCTCTAGGAAGCATAAAATTTACTCAATTCTGCAATTACCACATATGTTAAAATCACCTAAATATACAAGCTGGCCACACAGGACCTACTGTCACCTTCTTCTGATCAAAAAACTGCTGGAGGAGTAGCTCCTTTTCAAGACCAAGGCTGGTTGAATAATTTCCTCTAAATGCCTGGTCCAGTCAACAGTGATAAGGGTTTAGCACTCTCCTCATTATCTCAGTAATCAAAGTATCCTATTTTGGACCCAACTGTAGATGGTTAATTTCAGTGAGCTGCTCTAAAGCCCAGTACGGGGCTCTGAAGCCCCACAGTTGAGCATCCCCTTCAAAATAAAAAAAATAAAACAAACAAACAAGAGGAGCAACTTGGGGTGGGAGGAAGTTTATTTCCTAGTCTGTATTTGAAAAGAATGTATTTTTCAAAGGGCCCAAGGTGTGCATGGGAGAGAACGGCTGAGTTTCTAATCTCATGGACACTTAGATGGGCAAGTGGATGAGGAGCTCCAGCTCAGCCAGGCACTCCTCCTGCAGCCACTGCTTGAGGGGATGTGAGGGATCACTTAATTATAAAATTGAGTTTCTTCAGTGCAATGGATTTAATAGAGCACCAAGAAGACACCAGAGCTTGTTTTTTGTTTTAGTTTCTGCCTGCTTTAGAGGAGGCCTCCCAGGAGATGAAAGCACTTCCAGTAAGAAGTGACAGAGTTCTTTCTTTCAGTTCCTTTGGGACCCACTGCCAAATTTCATGATTGTGGCAGGAAATGCTGCTGAGGAGAGTGGGGCCTGTTGAGCAGAGGCTCCTGCATGCTGACACGAAAGGAGGGTGGTTTTCCCCTGTTAAAGGCAGATTCCCAGGAGTGAGGGGATGAACTGCAGTGCCAGATGCAGAATACCAGGATTAAAACTCCTCTTGCATGGCTTACACCTATCCCTTCCCTCCTGAGCCATCCAGCAGGATCCTTGGATGTATGGACACCTGTGCCACTGGAAAGTACCAGCTGAGAGCTGAGTCCAGGCCAGGACACCAAGAAAGGCTGAGCCGTGTATGGGATCCAGGATGGATTGTGCTGGGCATGGCTGAGAGAGCGCCAGCAGCTCCCACCTTCCCTGGGTGCAGCTGGGGCAAACACCCAGCTCCACAGGGAGATCAAACCCATTGCACTCGATGTTGTCTGTATTTAGCACATCAGCCCTCAGAGCGCTGCTGACTCAGGCGCTCGGCCCGCGCCAGCTCGAATCTGCCCGGTGGCCAAGGCTGAGATTTCACATCTGAGCACGTACAAAGCTCTGGCTGGTAACTGGGAAATTGTGTCAGTGAACAGACAGCAAAGTCATGTTCTAATTTTGCTCTGAATAATTAACTAAATGGGCTAATTGTACAAAATTAATTGCTGGTGCTTGAATCATTACAATCCACGTTGGGATCATCAGTTCAGCTAAGAGCTGTATTGTATTTCACAGCCTTTCACTGCTTCTCTCTCCAGGGGAAGAAAGGAAATTTAAGTATGATACAAATAGCCAAAAAAGAGAAATTATCCATAGCCAGAAAAATTCAATTCCAGCACTGTTTGGGAGGGAAGTCAGCTGAGGAAAGTCAGCTTGTCTTGGGTCCACTTTGACAATAAGAACAAGCAGTCACAGGAAGGTGCTGCTCTTTCAAACTTCAGGCTTAGTCCAACTTTCCCAGCTCTGTTCTTTGCTCAAATTACAGCCCTGCTGAAACCAAAGCACATTTGTGTCAATGCTTCCATCTGTACCTCTTCAGAGTAATTTATTTCCTTCTCCCTTTCCCTTTATTTTTCCACAGACTTAAGCTCCAACAGACACACTTTTGTTTCCGGCTTTCCCCCACTCCCTTTCCTTTTCAGTTTTTTCCCCCTTAAAAGAATGCATGCAGACTTAAAAATGGGTTTTCTAGGATGAGTTTAAGGGAGCCCAGCCTCTCTGCTGAGGGCTGGATGCCTCCCAGCTTTAGAGGAAGTTTCTCCTACTCATTTTGACCGCAGATGCTCACATGTGACTCCATGACTGAAGCGCCCTCAGCCAGAGGAATCCAGGGGAGAACCCCTATTTTATCACCTCCCTTGTCAGCACAACCAACCCAACACATCATGGGTGAGCTGTAGGGTGGAACTGGCCAGCCCCAGATGCTTCCCCCATCTGCCCAGAGCTGCTGCAGTCACAGGGTTCCTGCACAGGCAGCAGCGCACGTATGACAATCCTGTTCTGCCTTCCCCAAACCATCCCTGCTCTGCCTTCCCCAAATGGTTCCTGTTCTGCTTTCCCCAAACCATCCCTTCTCTGCCTTCCCCAAACCAAAGGGATGACAACTTTCTCCTAGGTTGTTCTCCTTTAGAGAACAGTTTTTTGCTAAGCTGAAGGTGCTCAGATCTACAAAGCTCACCTGAGCATCCAGGTATTTGCTAATTCCCTCAACGCAGATGGGGCCCCCAAGGTGGGGGCTCTGAAGTTCACTGCCTCTTCTGTTCTCACAAAGATCCTTGGGGCTTGCTTAGGGCAAGGGAGTCACAGAACCATAAAATCATTAAGGCTGGAAAAGCCCTCCAGGTCATTCAGTCCAAGCTGTGCCTGATCCCCACTTTGTCCCCAGCCCAGAGCTCTGAGTGCCACCTCCAGCCCTTCCTGAGACATCTCCAGAGATGGGGACTCCAACACCTCCCTGGGCGCCTCTTTCCAAGGCCTGACCACCCTTTCCATGAAAAATTTCCTCCTGATGCCCAACCTGAGCCTCCCCTGGCCCAGCCTGAGGCCATTTCCTCTATCCTGTCCCTTGTTCCTTGGGAGATCCCAGCCCCCATTTGGCTGCACCCTCCTGTCAGGGAGTTGTGGAGCACGAGTTCTCCATGAACTCCATACCCATGAATTCCCATTATTTGGTTCCAGTGTTTAAAAAACTCACTGTGCACTTAAAAAAAATATATATAAATTGCATTTAGAAGCCAGGTAGTTTATGCTATTTCAGCCATAATCATAGGGAAATGTCCTATTGTAGGTCCTGCGGTTGCTAATAAAAGAGCTTCTGATGAGGGGTAAGAACAGATGAAAGAAAATACCCAAAATGGGTGGAATCTGCCAGATTTTTTATGCATGGAGGAGAGCAAGGAGCTGGCAAGAGCTGCTCTGGTGGGAAGTGAGGAAAAGACACCCAAGGAAAAGGAATGGAATGGTGCTTATTCCCTCAGTGACGCTCACCTCCAAGGAGTCTCAACGTGCTCCCTCCCATGACCCCAAGCCATGATCAATTTGACCCAAATAATTTGACAGATGCTGGTCCAACCTATTCATAGAAACCTGAGAGATACCACACCCTCAGACCTATGCTTTGCTTCCATCAGACACAGGCACTGGAGTTTCCTATTGGAAATTAAACCCACAGCTTCTCGCTCTGTTGCCTGTGGCCAGGAAGGAACAGCTCATTCCCTTAATCCCTCCCAGAGACCTTTCCCAGCTAGAGGACGTGCTTCTTTCCTACAGCATCCAGAAGCCTGTCCCCCATAAAACACAACTTAAAACTAAGGCTACAGAGCAGAGTCTATAAAATATAGTGTAGAGAAACAGGACTGTAGTTACAGGAATCAGGATCTCCAATGTCCATTGAAAACATTCTTGGTTCAAAAAACTTTAAAAGCTGTGTATAAACTAATCTGGTTTTCCATTTTTCTTTGATGATCGAAGTTCTCCAGACGTTGCTCATTCTTGCCAGCTTCCTCTCCACTTTAACTGAGCCAGAGCTCATCAGGATCCCTGAGCACCCCAAACACAAAGGGCCTTATCCTCCAGCCAACCTCCAGCCCAGCACCAGGAATCTGCCCAGGAGCTGCTCTGGGAGCAATGTGGGAAATCAGCCAGCAGTGCCAGGGAAGGGGTTTGACAGTGCCACAACTGGGCTTCATAATCCTTTCTCTCCAGCCGTTTCCCAGAAACCCTGGAATCTTTGGGTCTCAATCAATTTGTAACCCTGGGATCAAACTCAATTTGGGCCTGGAGCTTCATGGCTGAGCCTAAATCACGGTCTGGGGCCATGGGCAGGGGTGAGGAAGCCCCAGCTGAGGCCACCCCATGTCTTCTGTGAGCACATTTATTAGTTCTTAAATTCACCTTTTAAAGGTATTTCCATCCCTCTTGGTATCTGGGGTTTGTTAAGTTAAATATCCGTCTGCATTATTTATCACAGCACCCTATAAAATCTTTCTTTTCCTGAAAGTATTAGCTGCACCCACAAACATACTTTTAATTTTATTGGTCTGTCTATTAAAATTCATCAATGTTGACATGCTTAAATCATTAAATAGCAAAGAACTGCACTTCAGCTGAGACAAAACTCCCAGGACACAAAATGTTTCCATTTAAGAAATGTTTAAAAAAAGAGCACCAGGAACAGCAAAGTTAATAATATGCTTTGCTGCAGGATTATTTACTGTGCCTTAGTCTCACAGGCAGTTTTACCAGATGACTTGCCTTCAAAGCCTGAACTCACCCTGCGCTTCTAATGGGCTCATAAAAGTTCAAGGCAGCAGGTTCATAATCAATAAAAATCAAACTGCCTTTGAAGCACTGCAGGAGCGTGTCTTCCTTATCCCTCACCTGCTCATGTCCCAGGCTGGCAGCTGCCAGCCTGAGCATCCTGTCGGAACAGGTACTCCAAAAACTCTTGATAAATGGAGCTGCAGCTGTGGCAGGAGCCTCAATAAACCCCATGTGTGCAGCAGCTTTCCCTGGAGGAAACATCCAAAGCCGTGATCGGGGTCATTCTCCTCGATTACAGAGGCACAAAGTGACATCCATGGGAACATCAAAGCTGGTGGGCTCTCCTGAATGAGAAGGAGGCCTCAGTGGGCCCCAGTGGGATGATTCTGAGCACTCCACAGCTGGGTCAGGCTGCTGAGAGCCTTTCCAGGGAAGCTTTGACTCCTCCGCGTGAGGAGAGTACATGGTCACCAGTGCTGAACCGCTTTCCCTATGAATTCCTATTCCCCCGTTACACTGGGTGCCCGCTGCCTTTTCCTGAGGAGCTTCTCCAAACCTTTTGCACCCATCTTTGCCACAGCCCTCTGCACCCCTGAGACTCCTCCTGCTCCCAGACACATGAGGCTCCAGCCACAGCAAAGGTCCAGGAGCAAAGTGACCAAGACAGGAGGAATGTGCTGAGCTGCACTGGAACAGACACTGGCAGCTCTTACCATGTCCAGACGAAGGAGGAATATTTTCCAAATTTTTCCTCTGTGTGTCATCTTTCTCCTCTGGTCAGCCAGGGCATTTTCCTGCTCTTCTGCACCATCAGAATATTCTGTGATGTGATCTGATCCATAGAGTTGGTGCCTCCGGGCGCGTACGTGACTCTGGCCACATCTTCCCCTGCCTTTACACCTATTTTAATTTTGCCTTTCTTGGGTTCCTCTGCTCTTCACCCAGGAAATCTCCCCAGAGTGTCCAGAAGCTTGCTAAGAATTGCAGGTCCAAAGGTGTGGCCTCACCATAAGGCACAACCACAAAAGGAAGGCTCCACAGGCCTGTCTCCCAACTAAAGTGAGATTTTGGCTTGCACAGCTGACAAGTTTTTAGCATCTCTTATTTTCTGCATCCTGCCGAGAGAACAGGACTGGGCAGACTGAATTTGCAGTAAAGGAGAGTCCAGGGCCTGTGCAGTACTTGCCCAACAGCGTTTGGCTTTGGATCCACCAAACCCCACGCCCCCCCCAGAAAATAGTGTTTCACTTATTCTTTCACTATTTCAGCATCTATTTTTTAAAAATCAAATGCAAAAACCACTTTGAAGCTCAAGCTTTAGCTCCATGAAACAGCTAAGGAAACAACTCCATCTTTAAACCAGCAAGGCAGCACTGGACAGAACACTCATCTTTAAATATTTACAATCTTACTTAGCTAAACACTTGAATTACTTTAAAAAGTATTCAAAAAAAGGATTCAAACTGTGCTTCATAAGGAGAATCAGACAGGTCTACCTGGAGTATCTAATGATTCTTTAGGAATTTTGTAAATATTTTAATTTTTTTGAAATTCAGTGTTAGATTCAGCTACATTCAAGCACTGATGACCCCTGAAATAAGAAGAATAAACAGAATGTTGGAAAATTCAGGTAGCTGGCTGTGTGGGGGCCAAGAAAAAACTGGCCTAAAAAAAAGTCTTTGTATGACAGCATGATCCAGCACTTGGACTAGGTAGGCTTCAGAAAGGAAAGGGAAAATCTGACCTCCAAATAAATCACCGTGTTAATTAGCCAATGTCAGTCACAAATCAAAACCAGCACTGTGTGCTAAGGGCAGGCAAAGGAGAGTAAGCTGAGGGACCCTGGATTGCCCCCAGAGGAACAGCTGCTGGAGGAGAACAAAGCTGGAGCACAGGGGTTTTGTGTCTGGAAACACTGCGGGGTTTGGAGGCTCTCTGTGGACATTCCTGAGTGTGTCCAGGTCCCTGTCCAGCCCCGTGGCCTGGGCAGCTGTCCCCAAAAGGGCAGCACACCCGCAACGGTGCCATGTCCATGCTGAGATGCTCCATTGGCTTATTGGGAGGTCACTCTGCCTTTTCAGTGGGAGCAGGAATAGGAATCTTTGTCTCTTTCTTTCCATTCCTCAACCCCAAAGCTGTAGCATGGAATGACACCAGACCCACAGGTCACATGAAATCTATCCCAGGGATACCACACAAAGATGGATGGATGGATGGATGGATGGATGGATGGATGGATGGGAATAACTCTTGCATTTTCTCTAGACCATGACAATGTTACACCACTTAGGAGATCTTGGGAGGGGACATAAAACTCAAAAAAATTCTGTTTTCCACAAAAAAACTCCTTTGGAGTTGTTGTCCTATTGTGAAAATACTAGAGTTAAATAAAGGTTAAACAAAGAGAAACTCATACATCTTCCACAGCCAGAGCTGTTTCAGAAGAGCTTAATTCAGGGTTTTTCCCCTCAAAATCTTCCATCTGAAGCACAGCTGATCTGCCACAGCTTTATTCTGCTTTGTCAGTCCCTTCTCCTAGAGGGAACAGCACAGGATATTGCTCCGATTAAACCAATTCCACTTGGTATGAGATTCTGCAGGTTATGTATTCAACTGTATTTTCAGCCTTCTGGCTGAAAGTTATTCCACAGATTTATTCAACTTAAGTCTGTTCCACAGATTTATTTAATGTAAGTCTGATTTTAACAGAGCTTTACCTGATTTTTTTCATGTTCCCCATCAGCAATTCCATTGTGACGTTGCCCAATCTCTCCATCACTTACACCAGTCACGTTGATCAGAGGAACAAACATTATACAAAAGGGGCTGTTAATTAGCAGAATTAAAATTCTGAAAGTCAGATTGCAGAGTTATTCTTCATCCTGTCAGAATTCTGGCACCTCTCATCCCATGCTGGCTCTCCTCTGCTAAAATCACTGGATAACCTCTAATTTCTTTTAGAAAAAACACATTGTTCTGCTCTCACCAATTCAGAATAACAAAGGGACCCAAAAAACACACGCATTATGTAGTTTGATGCACTCTGTGTTTCAATATCTTACTATTTTTACCTCAGTGATGCATCCTGGGCAGTGTGTGATGGGTCAGATCAGCCAAAGAGACAAAGCTCTTCAGGCAGCAAAGATGCTCCAGCCTGTGAAATCAGCTGCCTTTCTCTGTAAAGCCTGCCTCAGTGAGAAAGAAGGCTATTAAAATACATGGTCATAATAATGAGAAAAATAAAATTTCATTGCTGCTACCAACTCATCATATGGAAAATAAAACATGTGAATGTGGAGAATGAATAAATTGAAGCTGACCTTTTCAGTCTTACATGCAAGTTATCTAAAACATTCTTCCTTTGCAAAGATTCTCCTCAGAGAAAAATTGCAAAAAAAAATTGTAATTGCATGGGGGAAAAAAGGCAGAAAAAAAGCAATGTAAGAAATCAAGCAAGGCAGCTTTGCAGAGGAGTATGAAGCCAATCACACTCTAACTAAGACAACTAAGTTAACTCAAACGCTGCAACTAAGTTTTCAACATTTACCTTTTTGTTCCTTGGGGCTCCCTGGTTTTGTTACACCTCATAGACCAGACAGGGCAGCAGGATGCAGTCCTTTGGATGTGCAGCACAAGGACAATGCCAGACTTTGGAGGATATAAATAGATGTCTGAGCTGGGCTTTGGTGTTTCTGAAGCTCATCTGAAATAGAAGGAAAGGGAAAAAGGCATCTGTCATCACATTCCAGTCATAAATGGCTCTTTTCTGGAAAGGGATGGCAGAGGAGTGGAACAGGTTTGTGGAAACCAGTACAGTATCACTTTCTTCACTTCCACATATCAAAGATGTTTTATGCATTGGCCTATTTTGCCCCATTTCTAGTGCTTCTCTAGTGCTACACAATTCTTCCTGGTCAGCCTGAACCAACCAGGAAATCCTGTTCAGAAATACCCATCCCCTGCCAGGGCTCAGCATTTCCCCAGTTCAGTGGACAAACATCATCCCTCCCAGGTGCTCCAGCAACAACAGACCTGGGAAAATGCAAATAAGGCCATCAGGAAAGATATTTTTGTTTCAGATCAGGTTCTGGGTGAAATTTGCCATTGAAATCTGTCCCATTTCTTCCTCTTTTATGTGCAGAAATTTGGCAACGATTAACATGCAATCATTGGTAGAGCAGATATGAATACACGCCGAGGAGATGTTTTTAGCAATGAAAATGAGACAAGAGGCAGAAGAGAGGGTATCCATAAGGAAAAAAAAAAGAAACATTTTAGTGGTTATTTTGGGGGTTGAGGTAGTTTAATGCCAGCCCAAGTGGGCACAGGGCAATTCAGCATGAGAAATAAAGACTGCACTGTGACTGCTGTGCCCTGCTGACACCACTGGCACCCCCCTGTGCCCAGCACACCATCACCCCCCAGGAAGGCACCTTCCCTGGGATCCCTGTGGCCACACCTCGCTTTGGGAAGGTGGGAATGGGCAGGACAGATGCCTGGGCTGGGTGCCTGTGGGTTTCTCCACATGGGGTAGTGGCTGTTCCCTCAAACCACAGGCTGGACTCTGAGGGGACAGCTGGGAAAACGTTCTGTCATCTGCAGCTCTGCCCCAGGCAGGAATAGCCCACATTACAGAATACCAAGTGGGTAAGGAAAAGCCACATTTTCTCATTCTTAGCAGGGAAACTGTATTTTCCAAACAGCCCTTTCCCCCTGGCACTCAAAGCTCAGACTGAATAATTCCTGAGATGGTTTACCTCATCCCACCCAGATGGTTTTGACCTCAGGTTGCCTGCAGGACACAGAAGGACTGAGGCGAGCAGACAAACCAGCAGCTGCCATGCATTAACCAGTCTAGAGACCTGAAAAGGCTGCCAATGGAATAAGAAGTTTTCTACTTTATTTTTTGTTAACTTCTCTGTAGGGCCATTCACACTCTGCCAAGGAGCACAGACTGATCAGAGGAGACAGAAACTTCAAGCCAGTTTCCTAGAAATCAGGTGAAGGTGGATCCTTTTTATAAAGTGGGTAGAGAAGAGAAGTGGTGTATACAACTTTTTAGGGAAAAAAAATGCATCAGACTGCACCAGCTCCATAAGGCTTTGGAGAGAAACTGGAAAGGTGTATTTTTACACAAACACTACCCAGTTCTGGCTGTCATGTTCTACCTGTCCCCTCTTCTTCCTTCTTGCCCATACTTCAGTAAATATCATCTGCACCTCATCTCCTGCCCTTCTCTCACTGAGGACACACCAGCTCTTGAACTGTCCCATATCTATTCCCTGTGCAGCCTGAACTCACATCCATAAAACCAAGAAAACCAGCCCCGGAACAGACCAGGAAGCTTCAGAAACCCCTGTTGCTAGATGATTCTAGAATCTGCAGCAAAAGAGAGGACTTGCTGCTATGGTGACCTAAATCTGCATTTGCTCCTCCTTGTGCCTATGGAACAGATTTCCAGGACTAGCTCCAGGTAGGTGCTGGAAGTCCACCTGGGCAGGAAACGTGGATGAAAGAAAATCCACATGTCTCACAGGCCTGTGTAGAAGGTAACTGCACCTCAGACTCCAGCTGACTCCTCCCTGCAGCACTGTTCATGTTCCCAAATAAACAGGAAAGCACACACAAATGCTTTCTGTTTGGAGCTTTCTCTGCTTTCCCTCCTTGCTCAGAAGTATCTGCTGAATCTGGGATCCATTTCCCTGGAAGGCAGGGAGCCTTCCACTTAGAGCCTCCCAACACTGACTGTCAAACACCAGAATGCCAATCATTAATCACTCTGGATGAGGCAAAACAATCTCTTGCATAAATTAAGAAAGTCCAGAGCGAGAGTTAGCGTGAGTAGAGAGTAAACTTCCTCACTGTGCAGCGTGCCAAACTCTAGAAAGAAAACCTTTGAAAAAGCGGCAGAATGATCCTATTTCCTGTTGATTTACTCTCTCCGGCCACAGAAGAGATGATGGTGACACAGAACACTGTGGCTTGCAAAGCAGCTCTAAGGAATGCCATGGCTGGATCATGTCACCAACAGAGGCATTTCATACACGCACTCAGTCACATACAGCCGTGGCAACACCAATTTATTGTGTCACCATTTCACATCCTTCTCTTTCCTCCTGACAGATAATTGAATAACTGCGCTTTTTTTTAATCCCAGGCAGGGTGCATTGCTGGCACACCTCTCAGCAAGGCCTGCAGAAGATCCCCTCTCCAGGGGACAGTGTTTGTGAGGAGAGAAAGTCCCTTTCCAAAGCTCACTGAGTGCCAGGGCAGAGCCAGCACCCCCACACGAAGAGCCAAAACCAGACCATAAGCACAGGGGGAGGGGTTTTCCTCTCAGTGCAGGACCTGTGAGGAGCAGGGCTGGGGAGAGCCTGTCCTGCCCCCAGGTGCTGCCTGTGCAGTGCTTGGGAGCCTCTCCCTGCCTCTGCTGAGTGCCCAGCCACACGTTCAGCCTCTAATTTGGGAAAGGAAAAACCCAGTCTGGCCCAGCACCACCCTGGAAATCCAGCCCACCTATGTCCTGTGCCAAAGCTGGTGTTTACAGCTTCCCTCAGAGCAGGTCAGCGGGTTCTCCCCAGCCCTGCACAGCGTGGGATGTGCATCCACAGGGATGCCAAAGCACTCACTGAGCTCTGTGCACAGCAACCGCGTTTCTGCACCTCACAAAATCTTCCCTGAAGCTCTGGATTTCCTCCTTTTCTCATCAGGCAACCATAGGAGAAGCCATCCAAATCTCCTGGGATGTCTTCTACAATCCAGCCACCCTACTGAACCCCTCACAACAAAGCCAAATGAAGCCCTGGTGATGGAGTGACTGAAAAAAGTTACACAAAGAGGGAATTTTCTATCATCACTTCAAGGGGAAAACACCTTCCCTTGGTATTTCAGTACTGCACAACCACAGCTGGAAACACATGGATTGCAGACTACAGGCATGGCCTCACCAGCTACCTGGAAAAAAAAAGAAAAAGATTAATATGAAAACCATAAAATTTTTCTGGCAGAAATCTTTGTAATTAAGTGCTAACAATTTGAAGAGGAAACCTTTCCTCACACTGGAGGCTTCACCAGCCTCTTTTTGACAATGCACAAAAGTCACAAAATAAAAAAGCTTTGGAATTTTCCAACATTTCTTTTTCCTTTAAAACTTAAAAAAGAACTTTTTAGAAGAAAAAAACAAAAAATAACCAAAAAACCCACCAACCAACCAAAAAAAAAACCAAACAAACAAAACCACACACAAAAAAAACCACCACCAAATTCAGTCCCCAGACATGGAAAACGCAGCTGAAGGAAAAGTTTTTACAACTTTCCCCTCCCATGAACAGCTGGTGTCAATGGCATTTTTGAAGGAGCACAGAAGATCAAAGAGATATTAATGAAGATTAAATAAATATGGGGTGCTGGAACACAGGAAGCCCAACCTTATGTTACTGCTGTTTATCACACTTTTGGCAGGCCACTGAGGAGAACACCTCCTACAGTCTCCAACACCTCTGCTATCCTTCAGCCAAAATCTTCCTATGAATTTGAAGGTCCAACAAAAATTCATAAATCCACACATGTAAATAACTGGGATGTGTTTAAAATTTCCCAGTAGAAAAGCAACTTATTAAAAGCAGTATTTTCATCAAAATGTGTGAATCTTGGAGACAAAAAAACCCCAAATAGTTCTAAGTTAGCATTTGTGGTCAAAATAGCTTCTCCACAGGGTTATTGTTCCTAGCACCAGCTGGCTTCCAGGTATTCTCCTGGCAGACTATTTCAAGTTTGCTGTAGAAGCTGTTCCAAAATGTTTCAATAATTAAGCATTCTGTGAAGCAAAAATTTATACTTTCCGTATAAATTGTAAATGTAAGGACATAAATTGTCCCTGTCAGCACTGTAACCAAAGGACCACTCACCCAGCTTTTCTTTAATCCTTCTCCCCCAGCCCACGCAGAGCCACATTAAAAGCAGGAATGACTCAAAATCTGGAACACATGCTTAGGACACAGATTTGACATTCAAACCTACAGAATACAGGAACACTCCAAAAATGTTTATTGCATCCTTAGATGGAAGAAAATTTTTCACATGCAAAAATTTGCAAGAGATTTGGCACAAGGAAGACTCCCTGCTGTATTTTTATGATCTTTTATTTATAAAGGCTCAGTCACATCCTGCATCTGAAAAACACACACAACAGACAAGCCTGAGAGAACAAAACCTGGGTGTTCCCACCCTCAGGTCAGAGCTCAGATTGGTAATTAGCACCATGGCCATGCCCAGGGATTCTTCCCACACTGCAGCCTTTACAGAGGGATAAAGTATCCCATAGGAGTGGCAGTTTCTTTAAGGGCCTTATTTTACTGTAAAATATCTTGTGCCTTTATTTGTGTACTGATTGCAAATTGGGCTGTAATAAATAGCCAGGCAAATATTTGGGTTTGGTGAAATTCAATGAGCTCCCAGCCCCATCAGTTGGTGTGGGAGAGGTGGCTTAAGTGACTTATTAAGAGCTGGCATAAAAGACTGAGAATTGAATGATTATGAGAAATGAATTCTGAGAATGGAATAAAAACGTTAGAAAAGAACGTGATCAGCTCTGCAACGGTTTCCATAATTCCCCAAACTGAGCAAAATGTTGCCATCAAACATAATCATGAGAACTGCGGTGTGGTTTGGCGGAGAACAGAGAGGAAATGAGGCCTTTTGGTTGGGTGTTTACAGCTAAAGATGTTCCCAAGCCCCAAATTATAAATCCCCAGGTTTTGGATGTAAAGGGAACATGGATGAGGGGAGTGGACACAGAGACATTGGCAGGAAGGAGAAGGGCACCAGGCTGAGCAGAAGTGGCTCCCACAGGAAATTAGGGGAAAATACACAGAAAAATCCTATCTGCCTCTTCAGCTGATGAAATCAGGAACTTCAGTGGAGGTTTTAATAAGAAGCCAAATGTAACACAGTTACTGTCAAGTGTTGTTTGCTTGGGGTTTTTTTGTTGGCTTTTTTTTTTTTTTTGAGGTGAAACAGAAACTGTAATGAATGTATTGAAAAAAACTTTTGAAAAGACATCTTTTACAACTGAAAATTCAAAGTTTCTCATGAGCAAATATTTTACTCCTGTTTTATAAAGCTGGAGAACAGAAGCACAAGAGGCATTTTAAGATTTTCCTGAAGTCCAAAGGTGACAAAACAGAGGAATTAAGACAACTAAGTAGAAGCTGTAAAATACATTGAAATAAATTTGTCATGTGCAAGGTCTTACATGGTATTTATCCTCTAAACATCCACCTGAAAGCAGCAATTCTGCCCTCAACTTGCTGAGTTAATTCCATCCACTTTAATGGTGCATTTCCAAAGCAGCAGTTCACCCCAATGGAACTTAAAAGTTCTTCAGGGGAAAGTCCTGACAGCAACTTCTCCTTTGCAAAAGGACCTGCCCAAGATTTAATCTTCCCCTGAACAATTACTTCTGTTTGATGAGGGGAAAAAAAACCTCATAAAACTGTTATAATTGGTGTCAGCTTAAACCACACACGAACTAAGAAATATCTCTATTAATACTGCTTTTGTAATGCATTGTCTGTCTCCCAAAATGAACTGCAAGCACCTAAAAATAGCCACCAAAAGCCTCTGGGGCAATATTACCTCTGAAGAAGAAACAGCTCCAGAATTTTATTCAGCACACAAAATTCCTCTGCTCCAACCCCCTCCTGTTCACAAGCAAGGACCTAATAAAAAATAGATTTTTAATTAAAATCTCTGGAATTTGTACAGTCAAGCTCTTTATTGACATAATAATTTTTGGATGTTGACTTAGCACAAGAACACTACTGTTCAAGATTTACCTCTGCAGGTTTTGATTCTTCTTTCTACATTTAGCTTTTCCAACCATCTCCAAACTTCTAAGCTAACCAGATTTGTTTTATTAGTGGAGAATTAAGGTGCCCACACAAATACTTTTTATTAAAGAGTCTAAATTTTTTCCTGCTCCTGAAGAGTTTCTTCTTTTTCTTTTCCATTTCTTTTCTATGTGGCAATTATACGACTGCCTGTTCAGTTTATTGTTTTATTTCTCTTGGAATTTTTCTAAAAACAACAGCCTTTCTCAGTCATCGTTTTAGTTCACTTTTCCTTTTCAAGAGATTTCCAGCCAATTTGGATTTAATACAGCAATTTTGTTAAAAAAGAAGAACCTATTTCCAGCTGTCAACAGCGGCTGGGAATGCACACCAGGAATTTAACTCACACAAATGAAAAGACAAAGTCATCAAATATAAAAGTTCTCACATCGGGTAAAAATTACTTTGAAAGGGAGTTAAAGCTGATATTCCAAACCCACAACTTTGTATGAGAGATCCTACCCCAAAAGTAAGCAATATATAATAAACTAAATGAACAAAGTAAATAACATAACTTTCTTTATTTTAAATAAATAAATAAATTTAAAGCTCATTTTAACACAAAATGAACACCCATTAAGGTATAAAAAGTAGAATATATGTAGTCAGCAATTATACTACTGCCTGTGTTAGAGGCACAAAAGCTCACTGTCAGATCTCATAGATACAGACAAAGTATTTTTTCATATTTTCTCCTTTTACAGCATCCTTCCAAGGCAGCTTTGGATTGTTTTGGTGTTCAGACTTCCCTTCCTGGGAACAAGACATGAAGAAGATAAGTTCTCTGAGAGTTTCACAGAGCACAGGGAACAGCTGTTGCTAGAAAAGCACAATTTTAAATCAGATTTTAAGCTGAAGGTAGGGAAAGGATTGCCATAAATTGAACAGGCAATTTGTATCTTCATTACTCCACCAAAAGATTTGGCCTGAGATCAGGAACTGAATTTCACACTGAACTTTTTTTTTAATAAGCTGAAGAGAGAAAAATGAGCTTTGCTCTGAACATGTGGCAAACTGAATAAACTGTAAAAGAAGAAATCTGTAATTTTCATCACAACACTCCCTTGTCCTTAGTGAAAAATTAGTTTTTCTCATGCCTGAGCAGAACCAGCATGACCCCAGCACTTGGTCAGGATTAACCTCCTCTGATGAGTAAGGTCAGTGTGAGTCCATCCAAAATACTTAAGCAACCAAATGCAGCATACAACAAGAAAATGAAGGGATAATATCAGTTTCTGCTGAGTGATGAGCATAGTCCACCCCGAGTGCGTGCATGCATTCTCAGAGTGTGAATTCACACATACTCAGCCCAGTGGGATCCCACCAGAGAAAACTTGCCAGATGCTTGATTCAAGAGGAAAGATTTTCAATTAGCACAGTTAAATACCATTCTCTTCTCTTTCTGGGTAAAACAACGAATTTGAGGGCTTCTTTCAACAGACTGTGCTAAAAAAATGTCATAATGAGTCATGTCAAGAGTCCTGAAGACAATTTTAGAACAATTATTGCTAAAGGAAGTTGATTCTTAATTTCCTCCATTAAAACCTTCCAGCTTCAGTCTAATAGTGAAGTACTAACAACCACCCAGCCTTTAAGTGCATATTTCCAACCTAATTCCATCTGTCTCAATGAATACAAGAACTGTTCTACCAAAGAAGCGAGTTTGAAAGTTCCACTTGGTAAATGTTCAAGACCTTATTGATAACCTACACAGACACCCTACGAAGATGGAGGAAACTCATTACAAAAAGAGAAGAAAACCTAATATTACAAATGTTCTACAATTTAAGACATCCACAACTGGATCAGCGGCAGGTGAATCAAAATTGGATCCCAGTTCTCTCTGCTTTCCAAAGGAAGGACATGTGGCATGAAAGGGTTCACACTGAATCCCAGCAGCTGCAGTGGAAGAGCTGGTGTCTGCACCCAGGGACAGCTCTGGGGCAGGGCCTTGAGAGGAAAATCATCTCATTGCTCTCTAGACTGCCTTCAAAACCAATTTCTGCATGTCCCAGGGAGCACATGAATAATCTTCCTCTGAAATTTTATCAGGAGATTATCCAAACAAATGACAAATTATTGAAACAAGTGGGATGCCGTTGTCTCCATGGTGTCTCCAGGCAAAGTAAAGATGCTCGAGGCAGCCTCAGCAGCAGCTGCTTCTGGGCTGGGAGGTCTTTAGAGGGACTACAAGGATTGGAAAAAGTCCTGGAGCAAGGACTGGTGGAACACAGAGCAGCCAGGGTCATTTTAAGTTACATGCCAGGAAACTGAGACAGGATTAATTATATCTGCATTATGACAAGAGGAGGTCATTGCTCAGGAGAATTGGTATCCACCGGTCATCAGATCTTTAGGACATTTGCTGCTTTCCAAGAGGGACCTGCCACGTACAGATATCTCAGATACCTAGAAAATAGATAAATACCCACTCCAAAGAGCAGCAAACACAGCACAGTGGCTCTCTTAACACTTGAAGAAAAAATTGTGACCACAATATTGAATATCTATAGTACAATAGACATTAGAATAGTTGGGGCAGCAAGTCTGCAGCCAGAGCAACACAAATGCACTTTGCAACTTTTCCTCACTGAAGGAAAAAAAAGAAAAAGAGTTATTGGGTCTTTTACTAAAATGGGATTTGCTATATTTCAGGGAAGGGATTAAAGTATAAACCCTTCTGAAGAGAAGAACACTGAATTCCTCACATGCTGTGTTCATGTCTTCTCCTGCATTCCTTCTTTCAAGTCCTCCTAATTCGAGTTTCAGATTCAAATAGCTGCAATTATGGAACAATTGGAAAAAATGTTTATGGAAAAAATAAAACCCTCACCAGAGCATGGTTTGGCAGGGTATGTTCTACTTTAAACAAGGATTAAAATTAAAAAGATTGCTCAAAATCAAGTAAATCTTTGCAAATTCCTAGAATATTGGATTATTTTCTCTTTATGACTCCTCAGCTGCAAAGGTTAGTCAGAACAGGAATTTTTCTTTCTGTGGGTGTTGTTCAAAGCTTGTATGCAGATACCTAGAAAATTCACCAATCACCCAGGCTGCGTTGGGATTTTAAGAACAATTAAAGCTAAATTTGTTATACTGGCTGAAGAGCTGAGAACAAATCTGAAGCCTCTTTTACAAGCTCCCTTCTGCAAAGCTGAGCAGAGATAAGAAGAATCTCAGCACACAAAATCTGATGCAGACTGAAATTATTGGGAAAAGCAAATTTATCTTCATCTTATTGTCATAATAGCAACCAGCCCTTTGGCTGACGTTCCAGACTATTCAACCCCTATTCTGTTGGAAGGAATTTGAGACATACTGTGGAAAACTGATTAAATCCAGGTTTCTCATGTGAGTAGGACACACTCCACCAGCACAGGCATTTCCAGACATGGCCCACTCAGTGCAGAAACACTTCCCAGTGGATTATGTACCTTGGGCAAAATGTCAGGGGGATACTATGACCTGGAGAGCCCATGCAGAGCTTGCTACCTGCAGGAGATCGATGGAGATGCCCCCAGCAGGTTCCCTGCAGGCAGGAAGGGACAGCAGGACATTTACACATTACCCACGTACCCACACCAAGGCAAAGTGACAACTTGTGTAATTTGGGGATTTTCCAGCCTCAGAACAGAAAACTGGAAACTAAAAGAGGGTCACTGCTACACCTGTGTCATGTTTTTTGAGTCAGGCACAGACACCCTGCAGCAATGAAGAATTACCATTTTGTTCGGTTTCAGATGTGTTGCCTTTGATGAAAGGTAGTCAAAGGTTAGTTTGGGCAGTTAACTTTTTTGTTTGGAAGCAGCCTGTCAAATGAGCAACAATTTTTTCAAACAGGTTACACTCAAAATGCCTAAAATGCATCAATACAGAACAGGCAGTGGGTGATAAAAAGGAACCCACAACCCTGAGTTTCTTTCCTTTTGCTGATGTTCCTAAAAGAGTGACCAAGGTCGGGTTTCGGCTGAGGAACAGGGTGCTGCAAAAGAACCCTCCATTATACCTGAATTATGTCTGTGACCCTCCTGGTCACAGCTGTGTTGTCCAAAATCAAAATACAAGAATAACATAAGTTTTATGGATAAATTCAGTTTTATTAAGGTGTAGCTCACTGTGCTGTGCTCAAAGCCAAGACAAAAGTTGGACATAGAAGTCCTAAGGGATCTGAGTGTGTCATTGAGCTTTACATTTGAAAGGCAAGAATGGGATTGGGCCATAAGAGACAACCAGAAGGCAAAGACATCCCTGTGCCACTAAGAAGTGTGAAACACCTCTTGAGGCACTTAGCTGATCATGAAAGTATTAAAAGTAGTTGCATTAACATTTCATGAGAGATTTCCCTTGCCTCTCCCTCAGTTACCCTTCTGCTACCACATATTTAGAAATATGTTTTTGTAATCACATCTCTTGCCAGGTGATTTATAAAGCAGAATGAGCAACAGCCAAACATTTACTCGAACTGTTGCTGAGCAGTGAATGAATTACCTGCTGTGCCACAGTAGGACAAACAAGATGGGCTGAATGGTCCATACATAAACACTAATGATCTCATTAACTTGATCCATTTTATTAATCACTACCAAGGTAAAGGCCACACTTCTGTCCTCTTCTGTCCCTGGATACAGTGCTTCTCTCAAATGAATGAGTTCAAAGTCATCCTCTTAAAACCTATTAGTGGCCACACATGGCTTGCTCACACTGAACCCTTGTGAAAATGTGGAGAGGTACTTTGCATATTTCCATACTAATTCCAAGAATTCAAATAAGTCTCCATTCTCTGAAAGTGAGTCATTAGTTTTGAGTCCACCATCATCATTGTTTCCAGTCAAAACACCTCAAAAAGGAAATTACAGCAGCCAAGATAATCAGGCATTGGGGGAGATATTTTGACACCTTAGATCTCACCACGGAAATTTGCTGAGAAATTAGAATGAATCAGTAACCTGGAAAAATAACAAAATGAGTAAAACAAAAACTACAATAGGTCGTGATTCATTTTTTTTTTCACTTTTCAGGGGCTACGTGTTCTCACCCCATGCTGAAGGACGTGCTGGAGGAGGAGCAGGGCAGTGGGAGAGGAGGAGAAACCCAAGGCAGCATCTGCATCAGCAAATGTCTGTGACACATCCCAGGTTCCAGGGCTCCATGACTGAAGGGGTGCTTTGACACCAGAATGATGAATCCAGTTGGAAAATAAGCGGACAAAGGAAGAGGGCTCAGCTGATGGAGTCATCTCTTCACCGCAGGGATGTCTTCCGAGGCATTGGGCAACGTGTTTTGCTCTTCAGGATGATGTTGAATGTTAAACTCATTGAATAACAGGCTCTGTAGTCATTGCCAGCCCCAGCTGGTATTAAAAATGGTGAATCCTTTCCTTCCAAGCCTGGAACAGAGGTCAGGTGTGCACTGATTTATCACTGAGGGGAAACCTTTTGGTTTTATTTGCTGATTATTTCTGTTCGGTGGGGAAAAAGCGTTAGATGCCATCTGGACATTTTTAACTGAAAAATTTTACTTTAAACACAGCAAAATCTTTGAAAACTGATTAAAGTTAAAATCAAAAGGTTATCCTCCCCTTCTTTTTCCACTTACCTTGGTGCCGCCATGTTGTTTTCTCTCACGTGTCCTCACTTCCTCCTCTTCTCTGACTAGAAGAAAAACTGCTGCTTGTAGGTGCCAACAAGTTCCAGTGATTAAAAGATTCCTGCGGGATCCCACAGTGCCGAGAAGTTGACCTCATTCAGGTTTTGTGTCCGGGAAATTGCCCGTCGTGCTTCCGCTGCCGGCCAAGCGGCCGTGCCACACGGGCCATGATGGCTGCCATGGTGCTGGCGCTGTTTAACACCTCTCCTCGTGCAGGTGCTGGGAAGGAGAAGCCGCTGCCCCGGCCCTGCTGCCTGTGGCACAGCTGGCTGGGGTGGCCAGGCAGCCAAGGCTCGCTGCAGGTCTCACCAAGATGGCGGCGGCCGCGGCGCGTCACCACACGTCGCACTGAGGAGGCAGCGGGACCTCCCCAACCCCAGAGAAAAAACTGTGCACTCTCTGCTTCAAATTTCTTCTTAAATATGTAATCGCAGAGGCGTTACCAACCTCTAGCTGTGTCAGCAGCATGTCCATATCCAGAGCCATCAGACATTGGCTCTGTCAGACATGTGGAAGCTTCTAGAAGCTTCTCACAGAAGCTACCCCTGTGGGCTCTCCCCACTACCAAAAACCAGGCTGTGCCAAATCAGTACAATGGATCAGATCAAGGGGTTCCAGCAGGAAAAAAAAGGTGTTTTTTCCAGTGCCGAAGTTCACAACTGGCCTAATAGAAAGGAAAGGAAAAAAAAATTAAATCCGCTTATTTAAAAAAAATTTATGTACGTAACATGTCTTCAAGAACCTATCTAGTGCACCAGACAGATCCATAGCTGGGATGGCTGCAGTAAATTTTCTTAAGATAAAATTATTTACACTCAGGTAACTTCAGAGAATAAAGTACTTTTTCTTCAAAAAGAAAACAAAAACAAAAGATGTCTTCAGAGCACAAGGGTTTCTTGTATTTCAGAGACTAAAGTCATAGTAGGTCAATGAGAAGAAAAACAAAACCAGAAATACCCATTTTTCCTTTTACTGGCTACCTAAACCCCTGTGGTAAAGCCTCTTGAGCTAGGAAAGCAGAAAGTCTCTTTGGCTGTGAGCATTAAATCATAGAATCCTTATGGTTGGAAAAGACCTTCCAGATCATTTAAAATAAATAAAGTTACGTGACTGTCCTTTATTGATCATTGGCAATATTTGCTCCAGTGTTTGTGCACAGGGATTACAGGACTGTTTCTAATTTTTCTTTGGGAAGCAGCTTTGGAAAGCAGCTCTTCCCCACAGGGTTTGCAACAGTTTAGACATTTTTAATCCTGGGGAGATGCTGCTGCTGGGTCCGTGGTGCTCCTGCCCTGCACGGGCTCCATCCCCACCCCATGCTGTGCTCCAAGGGACTCCCCACACGTGTGCACACCTGCAGGGGCTCAGGACAGTGGGAAAACCACTCTGGTGTTTTGAGGAGCAGGGAGGAAGGAGGGAGGTTTGGTGGCTTTGCTCCCAGCCCCCCGCAGTCTGACACCAAGCCTTGTTTTCCTGCAGTCTGGAGACCAGGGTGGGAGTGCCAGGCTGGATTGTGATTTTGCCTAGCAATTATCTCCTAGCTTTTGGTAACATGCTCTACCCTCCTCCTTCGCCATCAAGAGCCATTCAGCTGAACAAATGTTCTCTGAAGTGGCTCTGGAGCTGCTCTCCACTTCAGTTGGGGGTTTCTGTTGATTTTCTTTAAATATTTATGTTGGAGCAACCCACTGAAATATATAAATGTACACACAAAGAACCCCAAAGCAGGAGGAGACAGCCAGTCCTACCCCCCTTCATCTCCTTGTTTTCTTGCTGTAGCAGAGAGAAGCCAAAATACATGTCTGGAAGGGGTCAACACTTAAACCACGGAAACTTGGGAATGAGGTTTTTCCATTTCTAGACAGAGCCTTATCTACCACTCTGGGAAAGATTCTCAAACATTACCAGTGAGAGACTAGGAAGAAGTCAGCAAAAATGAGAAAATGTCTCCTTCCAACAGCTCCTGCTTCACCTATTTCAGTTTATGAAACTGCACAACAAATCCTAAAGGCAGAATAAATATAGGAGAAGATAACGGCCACAACCTTTGGTAACAGCTGTGGGATGTATTTAACTTGGAGAGTGGTTATGACATTAAGGAAGCTTTAAGCCATTTTTGTGGTCCCCTAAGCCCAGGCCAGATGTGTCTGCTCAGCCATGGAACATAAATTACAGCATCCTGCTGGAATTTAAGCCAGTTATCCATGACCCCAGGGGCTGCTGAAAGCATGTGAGCAGCAAGTGCTTCTTGCAGGATTGCTCTCCACCTGTTGCCAAGGAGGGAAAGGAGGAAGAAGATGATGCCTTTTTTAAGTGTTTAGTCTATTTTCAATTGCTTGTAAAACTCTCATTCTTTATTACACCTGGAAAGAGCAAGATACATTCATTTCACCTTAAGCCTTTACTTCCCTCATCCTCCTTTCTTGCATCATCCACACAGTGTTTCCTCATCACCTGCCTGTCACTGCTACTTAAAAGTGCCATTACTTGTAGAGGGCTACATCTCTGCAGAAGAGTTTATTTGAGATAAAAATGAACTCTGTGCCATAAAAACCAAACTTTCACATGCACACAGTTGTCTCTCTCTCTCTGCAGTTCCTCCAGTAAATCATCTGCTGGCCCAGCACACCCAGTCCGAGGTGGTGCTGACACTGCTGTGCAGGCTCTTCAGAAGTCCTGTGATTGCAACTATGAAAACAGCTGAAATCTCACTTGCCTCTTTCCTCTTGCTCCTGTCACAAGGGCAACAGAGGAAAGGTGTGACATTAACCCCACACACACCTCCATGGATTTCTCCACTGGGAACACCCACACAGCTGTACAATGTTACATGGAATCCCAGAATGCTTTGGGTTGGATGTCACCACAGAGCTGACATTGTTTCAGCCCCTACCATGGGCAGGGACACCTTCCACTAGCCCAGGTTGCCCCAAGCCCCATCCAACCCGGCCTTGGACACTTCCAGGGATCCAGGGGCAGCCACAGCTTCTCTGGCACCCTGTGCCAGGGCCTCCCCACCCTCATACTCAGCTTCTTCTTCACATGCAAAGATTCACGTGCGTGTCCTGGTAAGACTTGCCTGGATGGATTTATTTCAGTCAGGACACCCTGGAATTCAGCTGCACTTCATGAATCATTGCTGACAATGAGAGATGGTGATGTGATGCATCGAGCACGCTCCTCTCTCGACCGACGGCCGATGACGGTGAACTTTTAATTCCCCCCTGGCTTACATGGCCTGGGATTTCCCAGAGGAGGCTAAGGGGGTTAAGTGGTGAGACCAGGGGGCACTCAGCTCTAATATTACACACACATCCTATATCCTCTGGTATGTCCTGGCTAGATGCTGGTTTACAAGCAAATTCCGATTGTTCATGTCATAGGCTTCGGGCTCCTGACTTATAAACAACATGGGACAGCTGGGATCACACACAGCACAGGAGTTTCAAAAGGCCACTCCTGTTAATATCTACATCTCAAGGTGGGCACGGCTCCAAGTTTTCCTGAGTGAGTTTGTGTCAGATGAAAGATTGCCAGAAGAGACAATGCCATCACACTGGAGGGTCCTACTCCAAGCTAAATGAGAGTCTTGACCACGGATGTCCTTCTGCCTTTCCATTTTTATATCAAACTCTTTGGGCAAAAGATCTGGTGAGCTCATCCAACCTGGCAATATCAGATCCACAGAAAGATAAGAAAAAACATCTAAGTACATGTGAAAACTAAAGCCCTGCTTTTCCTTCTGCTGGATAGTGATCATCTTCTTATGTGGAAAAGAACCTGAGGTTTAAATACTCACAGTGATTGGCCGGGCAATCATTACTGATAAAATGATAAGGACCAAGCAATAATTGTCAGCATTTCCCTGGATGCTTTATGATGCAGTTGGTAAAGGAAGAAATAGTGCCAAGCCTGATTCATATGTGCATTTCTACAACCTCTTCAGGAGCTGAGTTAGAAGGGCCTCTGTTAGATATCGACAGGTCCATTTATAATAATCTGCACAAAATTCTTTGTTCAAAAATTACCTTCAAATCATGCTCTTTCCTCAGAGCCGGCCTTTAAACATTCATCTAAACATCATATTTTGATATATTGTGCAGCTGCGCATATCTGAGCAGAGGAACACGCCACTCCCAGCATTCCCACTGCTCAGGAAATAAAACTTGTGAGAGATGTTCACAAGCATTAATTCTCACATCTAAAATCCAACTGCCGCAGATTTCCACAGCCAGTGAAAATAAAGTAGCTGCTTATGAGTTATTTTACAGAAGTTTTTAGAACTGCAAGCTTTTAAGGCATGATTTTGATTAGGCTGCAGTGTCATAAAGAAAAGAACCAAACCCTTGGAGGCTTATGGAAAAAGGAAAGAGCCTCCAGCACAGACATGTTGACACATAAATCAGGCAAGAATGGGAGCCAACACAAGTATGATTTAAGAAACGCATTTGTTTAAATAACAGAGAAAGTAAAAGCCCCAGGAAACAGAGCAAACAATCTCTCTCCCTTAAAATCTGGGATCTGCCAGATTGTAGAGCTGTTGTGCAAGGTGCCATTAACACTGTGCCAGACAAGGCAGGAATCCTCCTCCTCAGGTAGTGACTGGCAGGATCCATAAAGCAACTCTTTGAAAAGTCAGACGAGGCAACAGAAATGCCCAGGGAAAGCAGGAAAGGCCAAAGGCCTATTTATAGTCCATTCCTATCTTCTTTAGTTTGGGAATCTGACATGCCAGCGATCCAAAGGAAGCAATTAGCCCATTATTGTCTTGGTACCTTAGGAAAGGCAAAGACTTGAAAGAGAGCTGAAGACTATGAAAATAGGAATATCCATGAAAAGGAAGGATAAAGAAAGATTCAAGATCCTTGTGAAGAGTAAAAGCTACCCAGAAAACAGTCACTCTGTGAGAAACAGCTCACTTCAAGGGAGTACTTGTCAGTCAGGAAAGAGCAGAGTCACAATGCAGCAACCAGAACATAAAAATGGTTTTGTGTGCTGCAACAAAGAAAGCATGAAGTGGCTGGAGATTCAAATGGCTGATGGGGTACAAAACCCAGGCAGAGAGTGAGACCTGACCAAGAACCCAGGAGCTGCACCAGGGCAACACCAAACTGGGTCCTCAAAACAGGCTCCAGGCCCATGGTGCTCAGGCTGTCATCCCAGTTCCTCCTCCACTTCTGGCTCTGTCCTCACACCAAAACTTCATAGATTCCAAGAGCTCCCCTTGGTTAGGGTAAGAAATGGAATTTGGGCATCAATGTGTTACAAGAAGGTACAACAGAACATAAATGAAGGAAACTTTTCAAGCTAAAGTTTATAACATGGAACCTCAGGATCTGTCCCAGAGTTAGCACATCATCCCACTCCAGATTTTTACTAAATCACATGCATGAAAAAGAAATTTGAATCTCAAATACCCAAGGCAAAGAGTTCACAAAGGACCTAAAATCTCAAAAATTCTTTACAAACTTTATCTCGGATCACATATGGATAAGACACAGCTTGTTTGGATAACTCGCTGCACTAAAAGGGCAATTCTTGATTGGAAAAATAATTTTCAATTAATTAAACCTCTGTAATTTTTCAGTTCCTCCAGGAAAGCAGAAACAACACAAGAAGTCAAACTCTGCCAGGTCTAAATGTGCGTGGAACACAAACATATACAGGTGGCACCACATATATATAAAAATACATACATACATATATATATATAGTTTATATTGTTCTATGTATAGGACAACACAAACCAACACATGCATCTGAGCCCCAGATTCTTTAGCAACAACTCAGACAGAAAAAGCCCCAAATTTCAGCTCCCAGGGAATGTGTTCCATGACTCCTGCTCATGAGACAAAATTACAAGTTACTTCTCCACTGAAAACACTGGGTTGGAAGTTCCTGGGGAGCAGTAACCATGGAGCCCAAGCTATGCCATTTTTTACTGTCACTTCCCAGAGTTCAACAACACTACTCCACAGTCCTTTTGTTTGTAAGAGCTGGACAGTGCAGAAAGCTGCCAAGAAACCTCTTTGCTGGCCGTAGTGACCCCTGGGCCTCCCTGGCTGGAGGGGCGGCTCGGCACACTTCAGCTGTTCCATGACGCAAGGGACTGGGCCCCATGACCAACAGAGGGCTCCTTCCAAAGACCTCTCTGTGATTATGTGCTGATTAAATACCTGCGTGTACTGCTGCCTTATTTCCACACTTTGCTCCAAGTCCATCAGGCTTGGCCCTGCATCACTTAATGACGTGCACTGTTATATCAAGACCTATGAATAACTGTCCCACTGCCTTGTCTGTCTGTCTGCCCTGGGAAGTTCTGCCCTCTTTTTTC